>JACEIK010011220.1:20670-38563 GCA_018107945.1 Datura stramonium
TCCTTATTCGAACCATCACATCCTTTCTCTTTCTTCGACCCTGTAACATCCCAAAAGTCCCTAAGATCAAACCCGAGGACTGAAATAGAGAAATCAGAAAAATCTACACAAGGTCACAGGACAAGTCGTCCAGTGACCCGTCAAGTGACCTAACGGGTCGTTGAGTGACCCATCAGATGGTGCAAAGTTGGAGAAAGGGTGTTTTCCATAAGTCACAACGAGTTGAGGTATAAGTCGTCTAGTCACCTAATGAATCGTTAGGTGACTCGTTAAGTGTGATGTGTGGGGTTAAACTTGGGATTCAGAGAGTCGTAACGAATGGTGAAGCGATCTGTTAAGTGCCATGACGAATCATAAGTGGAGGCGTCAAGTTTAGTTTAGAAAGTTGAAAATTTTCCAGCAGCAACGGATGGCACCCAAAGACTCATTGAGGGACTTAACGAGTCGTTAGGTGAGTCGTTGGGTCTAGCAGTTTTATTTTTCTGTTGGATTATTAAGGGTGTTTTCGCAATTTTCTAAGCTCCTAACTCCTTAACTATGTCGTTTTGAGCATAAGAAGAAGGGTTTTAGAGGGTTTAATTCATCCTAAGCCCTCTAGCTACTCGTAATACTCTCATTAGAAGATCAAGCTCTCATGTGAAGCAAGGATTCCCCATCTTCATCCTCTTCCATCTCTCTTGGGTATCAGACCCTAGCAAGAACTCTCCAAGATCAGGTATGTGAGGTTATCAATGAGGGATTCCTTCTACCCTCATACCTCTTTTTAATTGAAAATATGATTTTCCCAAATCCCCATTCCCTAATTTGAAATTCTAGGGTTGGGTTGGATGTTGTTGAAATTCCTTCATGTTCATATATGAAATTAGTTGCTCCTTTATTCAATACAAGTTCCTATGATTAGAGTTTCATGTTTCTATCAAGTCTCTCGTAAAAATTTTAAATTCTAAGTTTCAAGAATGGTTATGAACTCCTAGGGTTATATTCGAATTGAGTTAGATCCTATGATTTTCTTGTGAATTCAAATCCCTCAAGTTTTAAATTATGTTTTATGATGAATGGATTTCACAAGAACCTTTCATGAATTTATGAATTATAAGATAGGGTGATTTTCTCAAATATGCATACCTTTCATGAATATCTTATGTTTATGGCTGACCACGGGCCTTACTCATGAGTTCACATATTTTAAGCATGTTTATGTACTTCATGATTTCAACTAGCCCATGTACTTCAAGTATACTTTCATGATTATGATTATGATCCATATGCATATTTTTTAGAGTAGTGTGTAGCACCGAGTAGGCTAGGGGTTCAGGCAAACCCCTAGTCTCATAACTACGTGCCATCGTAGGTATATATTCATCTATGGGGCCTCACCAAAAAATGTTTCCCTAGCCCGATAGGGCTCATAAGTGATATCACCGCCTTATCGTTCTTTGCCCTGGCAAGGTTTAAGACGACTCTGCCCACTAGTGCGAGATAGTTGGGGCATCATGTAAGCTTTATCATGATGGTTTCGGTTAAGATGAAGCCTCCCATTGTTCCTTATATTTTCAGCACTCATGTTCATGTCTTATAATATCATGTCTTATAACATATTTGACCCATTGATCAGTTTTATAAATTCTCATTGATGTTTTCAAGTATAGTGCGCTATATGATTTCTATTTCTAAACTTTGGGTTATTATGTTCAACTTATGATGAATAGCTTATGATTATGTATATTTCAGATATATGGTATTTAACATGTTGTCCTTACTCTCATGATCTATCTTGATTTACATTCATGATTTCGTACTATCGTTTTACTAGCATGTTTTACTTACCTTACATACTCAGTACATTCAAACTATTGACCGCATCTTCTATTCTATATCATCTCATGATATAGGTTTGGGTGATCCTTCTCAGTCCCGACGTTAGCTCACCCCGCTTAGACAAGCTCAGTTCCCAGTCTTGGTGAGTCTTCATCCGAAGACGTTCATCAGTTTATATTGTCATGTCTTGTTTTAGTTTCAAACTTTAGCCAGCTAGTTGGGGGTGTTGTCCCATCAATTCGTCTTACTACTAGAGGTTTTTCAGACAGCCATATAGTAGATGACTTAGCGTTGTCACATTGTCACTCTTACTTATGCTCTATGTTTCATAGATTTCCGTTTATCCATGCTTATGTTTAAATTATTCTTTAGTTCATGCTCTTGAGTTTCTATGCTTAGGGCCATTCGTGGTTCTAAGTTCCGTGTCTCGGTCTGGGGTCTCAGCTCGGGTCGTGACAAACATAGTATCAGAGAAAAGGTTTAGGTGTGTCCTAGGGTGTCTGAAAGCAGCGTTAAATAGAGTCTTTTCCATGGGTGTGAAGCGTGCCACAGTTATGGGGAAGAGGCTATGAGACATTTTAGGAAAGTTCCCTTCCTTCATGATCTATGTCGTGTTATGGAGTACATCTCTCTATTCCTCTAACTCGTTCTCTACGCATTTGTAGAAATATGCCTCCACGCCGAGTCAATGGAAGAAGAAATGGCAACAGAAATAGCCATGGCAATGGCAATGGAGACGGGCCTCAGCCAACCCCATCAGCTCTAGTAGATCCCTTGCCGAGCAGGTTACTCATGCCGAGTTCAAGGTCACTTTTCAAATGTTGGCTCAGGCTATGACAGTCTAGGTCAACCAGCAGGCAATGGCTCATGTCCACCAGAATGAAAATGTGGTAGCGACGAGAGTGCGAGACTTCTTCAGGATGAACCCACCTGAGTTTCTTGGGTCAAGGGTGGATGAGGACCCACATGAGCTCATAGAGGAGTTTCAGAAGATCACCCAGATTATGAGGGTAAATGGAGAGAAGAGNCGGTATGGGGAGTATGGGGGTAGTTTGGTTCTAGGCTCCAACTCGGATGAGGACCCACATGAGCTCATAGAGGAGTTTCAGAAGATCACCCAGATTATGAGGGTAAATGGAGAGAAGAGTGCGGATTTAGTCTCTTATTAGCTGAAAGGGGTTGCTCATATATAGTACCGATAGTGGAAGGAAAGCAAAGGAGTTGGTGTGGTTTCCGTTGGTTGGAATGAGTTTGTTACTGCTTTCTTGGATAGGTTCTTTCCTTGAGAGTTGAGGGAAGCAAAGGCAGCCGAGTTCGTCAACCTGAAGCAAAACAATATGACTGTCTAGGAGTATGTTTTGGAGTTTACCCAGTTGTCCAAGTATGCACTGGAGATGGTTGTTGATCCAAGGGCTCGAATCAGCAGGTTCATGAATGGGGTGGAAAATTCATTGGTCAAGGAGTGAAGGACCTTTATGCTGATTAATGATATAGATATATCCCGACTAATCATATATGCCCAGCAGATAGAGGCAGAGCAGATGAAGGAGAAGGAGAGAGAGGCCAAGAGGGCATGGATAGGGAGCTATGGGCATTCCCAGCAGAGATCCGGTGGTGGACATCGCCCTCAGTCGTACCAAAGGTCGTCAGCCCCAGCCCCATTATTAACCAATGTTTTGTCCAGACCCAGACATGACCAGAGGGATAGAGCATCAGGCTCTAGAGGCCAGGGGAGCATGGCAGGAGATCGCACCTTCCCAGTCTGTAGGAAATATGGTAAGAACCACCTAGGAGAGTTCTTGGTTGACTCAAATGTTTGCTTTAGGTGTGGGAAGCTCGGGAAAATGTGTAGGGATTATCTTTTGGCTAGGCAGGGTAATAGTAAAGGTCGTGCCCTAGACACCACTTCAGCAGATCTAGCAGCTCGCCCAACTCAATAGGGCGCCTTTTCTAGTGCGGTGTACAGACAGCACCAGAACAAGTTCTATGCACTCTAATCTCGTTAGGAGCAGGAGTGCTCACCTGAAGTGGTTTCTGGTATGTTATGAGTATTCCATCTTGATTTTTATGCATTGTTAGACCTAGGGGCTACTTTATATTTTGTGACTCCTTATGTTGCTATTAGTTTCGTAGTCAATCCAGAAATCTTGTCAGAATATTTCTCAGTCTCTACTCCTATCGGTGAGTTAGTTTTAGCTCGACGAGTGTACAGAAATTGCCCTGTCATGATTCTTCAGAAATTCATCTCAACCAACTTAGTGGAGTTAGATACGACCAATTTCGATGTTATATTCGGTATGAATTATTACATGCTTGTTATCCACAGTCAACTATAGAACCCATGATAATTTCAGTTTTCGGGTGAACCAGTCCTAGAGTGGAAGGGTAGTTCAGTTGTGCCTGTAGGTCGCTTTGTTTCTTATCTCAAGGCCAGGAGATTGACTTTGGTATTAACCTTCTCCCTAATATGCAGCCCATATCTATTCCTCCTTATAAAATGGCTCTAGCCGAGCTAAAGGAATTGAATGAGCAGTTGAAGGATCTCCAAGATAAGAGTTTCATCAGGCCTAGTAAGTCCCCATGGGGTGCGCTATTTCTCTTTGTTCAAAAGAAGGACGGTCCCTTTAGGATGTGAATTGATTATCGATAGTTGAACTAGGTCACAATCAAGAATAAGTATCCCCTCCAAAGGATTGATGACCTGTTTGACTAGCTTCAGGGTACTAAGTGCTTTTCATAGATAGACCTCAGATCTAGTTATCACTAGCTCAGAGTTAGGGAGAGTGACATTCCTAAGACAACCTTCAGGACTCGGTATTGTCACTATAAGTTTGCAGTTATGTCTTTTGGACTAATGAATGCTCCTGCAATTTTTATGAACTTGATGAACAGGGTGTTCAAGCAATATTTGGATATGTTCATAATTTTCTTCATAGACGACATCCTTATATACTCTCGAAGCCAAGAGGATCAGGCTGCTCATTTGAGGATCGTGTTGCAAAATCTCAAGGATCTCCAGTTGTTTCCTAAATTCAGCAAGGTGAGTTTTGGCTAAACTCGGTAGCATTCTTGGGTCATGTGGTGTCTAGTGAGGGTGTATAGGTGGACTCTCAAAAGATAGAAGCAGTGAAGAATTGACCTAGATCTGTCAGACCTATGGATATTAAGATCTTTTTGGGTTTAGCTAGCTACTACAGGAGGTTTGTAGAGGGATTTTCATCCATTGCAGCACCGCTGACTAAGTTGACCCAGAAGAAGGTCAAATTTTAGTGGTCGGATGCTTGTGAGAAGAGTTTTCAGGAGTTAAAGACTCGACTCACTTCAGTCCCAGTATTAACCCTATTAGAGGGCACTAATGGCTTTGTTGTGTACTGTGATGCTTCTAGGGTTGGTCTTGGTTGTGTGATAAGGTCATTGCATATGCCTCCAAACAGCTTAAGACTCATGAGAAGAATTATCCGATGCATGAATTAGACTTGGCAGCTATGGTATTTTCTTTAAAGATTTGGAGGCACTATTTATATGAGGTACATGTGGATGTGTTCACGGATCATAAGAGCCTTCAGTACATGTTTACTCAGAAGGACCTAAATTTTTGGCAAAGGAGGTGGCTAGAGATTCTCAAGGACTATGACATGAGTGTCCTGTATCTCTGGACAAGGCCAATATAGTAGAAGATGCTCTTAGTAGGCTGTCCATAGAAAGTATGTCTCATATCGAGGATGGGAGAAGGAGTTGGTGAAGGAGGTCCATAGGCTTGCTCGGTTAGGGGTTCGCCTTACAGATTCGATGGATGGTGGTGCCATTGTTTAAAATGGGTCAAAATCCTCATTGGTGATAGAGGTTAAAGCAAGACAAGATGAGCATCCTATCTTAGTGAAGCTAAAAGAAGCTGTCCGAAATCAAGAAATGGAGGTTTTCTCCCAAGAGGGAGATAGTGTACTTAGATATCAGGGCCAGCTATGTGTTCCGGCTGTGGATGACTTAAGAGAGTGGATGTTGAGAGAGGCTCATGGTTCTCAATACTCTATGCATCTAGGTTCCACTAAGATGTACCATGATCTACGGGAAGTCTATTGGTGGAATGGCATGAAGAAGGACATAACGGAGTTTGTGACTAAATGTCCACATTGCCAACAGGTGAAGGGTGAGCATCAAATACCTGGAGGTATGATTCAAGGTATGAGCATTCCTACTTGTAAGTAGTAAGAGATCAATATGTAATTCATTATAGGCTTGCCTCGTACATGCCGATAGTATGACTCTATATGGGTGATTATGGATAGGTTGACCAAGTTAGCCCATTTCCTACCAGTCAAAACTACCGATTCAGTTGAGGATTGTACATTAAGGAGTTGGTTCGATTGCATGGATTTCCTTTATCCATCATCTCAGATAGGGGTACTCAATTTTAGAGATCATTTAGAAGAGCCTTGGTACACAGGTAAAGCTTAGCACAACTTTTCACCCACAAACAGATGGTCAGGCTGAGCGGACCATTCAGACTCTTAAGGACATGTTGAGAGCATGTGTGATCGATTTCAAGGACAGTTATGATGATCACTTGCCTCTCATCGAGTTTTCCTACAATAACAGTTATAGCTCCAGCATTCAGATGACTCTATTTGAGGCTCTTTATGGGCAAGAGGTATAGATCAACTATTGGATGGTTTGAGGTAGGTAAGGCTACGTTTGTAGGGCCAGATTTAGGTCATGAGGCTATGGAGAAAGTTCAGCTTATTAGAGAAAGATTAAAAACAGCTCAGAGTCATCAAAAATCTTATGCGGATGTTAGGAGAAGAGAACTTGAGTATGAAGTCGATGATTGGGTGTTTCTGAAGGTGTCCCCCTATGAAGGGAGTCACGAAGTTCGGTAAAAAAGGTAAGCTTAGTCCCCAATATATTGATCCTTATAAGATTCTGAGGCAAGTTGGCAAGGTGACATATGAGTTGGAATTACTAGCAGAGTTAGCTTCGGTGCATCCAATTTTTCATGTATATCTGTTGAAGAAATGCATTGGGATCCAGCCTTAGTTGTTCCGGTTGAGAGCATTGGTATGAAAGATACCTTACTTATGAGAAGGTTCCGATTGAGATCCTTGATCGTCAGGTTCGAAAGTTGAGAAACAAGGATGTAGCTTCAGTAAAAGTTTTGTGGAGAAATCAGCTTGTTGAGAGAGCTACATGGGAAGCCGAAGCAGATATGATGGCTAAATACCCACATCTTTTCCCTTCCAATTCAGTTCCATCATGAGGTATCAGTTTCCTCCTTAATACTCTATTTAGCTTTATGTCAAGTTCATATCTCTAGGTTTCTTTCATGTTAGCATGCATGTATATTTCATGAATTCAGTTCAATCATGTCAATCAGTCCGGAGTCAGTCACCCCGTCAGTTTTCAGCTATGGTTGTTCCATTTTGGGATTGCAGTTCTTTCCCTAACCTTTAAATATGCTTAATCTACATTTGAGGATGAATGTTCCCAAGAGGGAGATAATGTAATGATTTTGGATATATTTACGTGCCCAAGTGATAATTATACCCGCGCTTTAGTCGTGTTTTTACCTTAATTTTATTATAATCTCATGTAATTATGCGTATAATTGCATGCATGAACTAACCAATGTAATTATCCCATGTTTATAGGTGAAATATCCTTAGGAGGGGCTTAATATGAGGATGCATGAACAAAGAAAAGATCGGATTGAAGTACGATGAAGATGCATGAAGAGAGCATGAAATAAAGGCTGCCCGTGCAAGTAGCGTGCCACGCTGGCAGGGTTGGGCAACAGGCGTCGTGCCATGGAATGCGAGCAGTGCGCAGGCAATGTGCCACGCTCAGGCGCCTGCGTTCGAGAAGCTTCCCAAACAGTAGTCGTGCGCGATGGCAACGTGTCACACTGGCTGAGCTCCATGATGAAAGTTATGACACGCCAAGCGACGCCCGCGTCCAGTAATGTGCCACGCCCGATGGCATATGCCAATCCCTGCCCAGTGCATAGTTCAAGTGAGCATCCCCGTCTGCTCCATACCACGGAGGGCATGCTGCACGATAGGTAGCATGGCACGGAGGCAGCATTCACACGGCTAGTTTTCACTTAGTATAAAAGGAACACTTGCGTTATTTTATGTGGGAATCATGTATTAGTTTGGGAAAAATGGATAGGAGTAGGAGGAGGAACATTACGGACTCCATACTAGGGTTCTTTTCTTTTTATTCTTTTTACCATTTTTGTATTACATGAATTCAAACAATGTTGAGTTCTTGTATTAGCATGAGTGGCTAAAATCCTTCTTCTAGGGTTGAGGCCACTTGACATGATTGTATTTGCTTAAATTTCATTTGGTTCAATTTTTCATTGTTGTTAGTTCTTGCATTCTCATTTTTAATCATTTTAATGCTTGATTACCTTTGAAATGCACTTTTTAATCTTAGGCAAACTCAAAAGAGAAAAACCTAGGTTAGAACTAGGAATGCGATAAGTGAGTTTAAGCCTTTAAGACTTATTCGCGGTTAGGATAGCATTATACTTAATTCGCCTCGCTTGGTTATTAAAGGGGAAGATAGCTAGATATCAAATTTGAGATTGTCATATCACCGCTCTTTGATGTAGTTGGGAAGCCAAGTTAGATTAAATGGTTAGAGGTTCGAAAGTTCATAACCAAGGGCAATAAAACTCCGTAAACCACTCCACATAGATAATTGCATATGAATTAGATTGTCACATCCCCGCTCAACGCGTAGTTGTGAGGCTAATTCGATTATGTTTAGAGGCTCGAAGGAACATGAACATGGCATTTATCTTGTTAGACAACAAACAAAGTTCATACTTGAACCAATATGAATGTAGCATTACATAAATATTTGGCCTTAATCCTGTATTCTTCTCATTACTGTTTTTTGATTAAATTTGTGATCATCCTTAGATTTAGAAACAACCAAACTTCAAATCTTGAAAAATTAGCACTTTTGAATTTTTGAATTGATACTTGAACCTATTAATTCACTATAATCCAGTCCTTCTGGATTCAACATTCGTCTCTTAATAATCACTGTATTACTTGTACGACCGCGTGCGGCGGAGGCGTAGCCAAGTTTTTGGCGTCATTGCCGGGGACTGGCAACATTTGGTGAATTTCTTATTTTGTATTGTTTGCATTTTCTTATGTGTTAAAAAACTTGTTCTTGGTCTATTAATTTGCAGGTAACGGGTTTGTCCTTGCAACAAGCTGGCAAGGGATAGAGAGTTGGTTGAACCCTACCTTGAAACTAAAAGAAGGTAAAGATAGTTAAGAAGAGAGGGTTACGCTCTATATCCCATCCAGCAGGTTCAACAGGACAAGGTTGCACTAGTGGAGATGGCAGCAAGACCTGTTCGTGAAGTGGCAATTCCACTCGCGACAAATGTTACCTCTAGCATCTGCAGATCAGAGCCTGGAGGCAATTTTGAGCTTAAACAGAACATGGTGCAATTGTTGAACTCGAGTGGACAGTTCACTAGAATGACACATGAGGACCCACAGCAGCATCTGTAGAATTTCTTAGATATCAGTGACACATTCATCCCACTGGAGTTTCAACTAATTACGTCAAGCTCACCCTTTTCCAATTTTCACGTTTGGGAGTAGCGAAGAGGTGGCTGAAAGCAGAGCCACCAAACTCCATCACAACTTGGAATGACCTTGTCAAGAAGTTCCTCATTAGATTTTTCCCATCAGACAAGACTGCAAAGCTGCGAGTGAGATCCTGAGTTTTAAATAAATGCCTGAGGAGAATTTATATTTAGCTTGGGAGAGGTTCAAGTCATTATTTTGAGACCACCCTCATCATTAGCAGTCAAATGAAGTACTAGCCCATATTTTTATGGAGAGCCTGGACCCAAATACAGAAATTTTGCTAGACTCTGCATCTGGTAGGCAAGTACTAAAGAAGACATATGATGAGCTGTACACTCTACTGAATAGAATTGCACAGGAAAATCTAGAGTGGCACAGTGATTCATTTAGAGGGGCAGGCAAAAAAGAAGCTGGGGTAATTGAAGTTGACAGTGTGAATGTGTTGGCAACCCAGCTAGCATCCTTTCAGCACCAGATGATGACTCAGTTCAGCAAACTGAACTTGGCACAGTCGCAGGTGCAGGTAAATACAGTGCAAACAACTCCTAGCTAGTGTTAAATTTATGGAAATAGCGGGCATGGTGCAGACTCTTGCGGAGAAAATCCAGAGTTCGTCAACTTTTTGAGTAATGTGCCAAGAGGTAATCAAAATTATAGGAATACCTACAATAGGAACTGGTAGAATAACCCAAATTTCTCTTAGGGTGGTAATCAAGGGCAGAATCAGAGTTATCAATAGCCTCACCAGCAGTACCAGCAGCAGGGTAGGCAGAATAGTGGTCAATCTAGCAACATTGAGGAGATGTTGCAGAAAATAATGGCCAATCACACTCAGATGGCAGCTGACTGATGAACGACAAATTTACGCAATTCTTAGCAATATTTGCCTATACTTACTATAATTTTAGGATATATTTATGAAAAAGAGATAACTCACATGATTAGATGCTTTCAGGGCATAAAGTGATGAATTTGGGCTTAAATGTAGCTTAAAAGTACAAGAATGGAAAAACGGGGTTGACGAGATGAATATGTAGAAATTGACAGCACACAGGCATTTCGGTGCAATCAGAGGCGCGCTGCATAGGAATTTCGGCGCAACCAAAGGAACTACATCGGCATTTTAATGCTATGGGCAATGCAAGACACATGCAAGTTAGGGCGTCCAGAAAAGTCAAATCCCAATTCTACTAGGAACAGAAGATGCAAAACCAAATTCAAATTCAAGAAGAAAAAATGAAGGCTTAATCTACTATTATAAATATCCTCTCATAACATGTTTTTAGGCGTCAAAGTCCAAGTCCCATTATTGTGGACTTCGTCCAACACATATAAATATTAGATTCAATTGTTGCACAATTCAACTTGTGTAGTAATTTAGTTGACAACTGTTGGAGTTTCATCAAGTTTGTAATTCAATATAGTCTTGGAGATTTGCTACTCAATTTATTATATTCATAAGTATTTCATTATGAATTCTTCTACATCTTCTATTTGTTTCCTCATAAACATGAGCTGCTAATTCTCTTAGGCTAGGGTTGTGGGAACCATGATGAATTAACGAATGTAGGCATAATAAAATAGTGATTCGTGAATGGTGAATTGAGTGGATTGTTATTCTCTTCATTTTAATTAAAGTTTTAGCGGTTGCAAACGTTGATATGTGCCCGTATCTTCAACTTGCCCAACCAAGGAGGTTGAAGTTAGGAAAGGAGAGTAACAATAGAAATTTGAGATTAATAACTCTCATCTAATTAACTTGAGCTCTAATCGAGGATAGTTAAAGTCAAGGCTTACTACAAAGCTAGAATATATACACTTTTGAGACCGAGAGAAGATGGGTAAAAAGAATATATTGTCTATTAGCGCATGTAACACATGCACTTTGAGACTGAGAGGAGATAAGTGTAGTCTTTAAGTCGAGAAACATTAGATGTACTAATCATAAGTCTTACACAAAATTCACCAGGATAGATTACTAGTAAAAGCTTACTAAGTTATGAAGTCATGGGGAACACAATCCTAGTTTAGTCTTAGTAATTTGATAACCAACTCAACAACTATTAGCATTATTTTCTTTTTATTTTTATTTTCAAACCCTCCTTCCAATATATTGATTACAAGTTAGCTTATTTTTATCTTTAACATATTATTTACCTATTCCCTATGGGATAGACCCCAACCTTGTTGGGTTACTATATTTGATAGCGACTGCTTTATACTTCAATTGCAAGGTGTAATTTTCTCATGATCACTGACCAAGAAAAAATGACAGTTGAGCTAAAGAATTAGCAGCTGGCCACTCGCAACTTGGAGAAACAGATGGGTCAGTTAGTAGCTGCTCAGCATAATAGACCACCGGGGGGTTACCTAGTGATACAGATACAAACCCGAGGTCATATCCATAAGTCCGATAAGTGGCAAACAGTTGGCTAATGCACCAACAAAAGAGAAGAAAAATGAGGTGCATACAGAGTTGGTCAGACCAGGTCCAGATAAGGGAGACAATCAAAAAGTTATAGTAAGCAATTCACAATCAACATTGCAGCCACTACAAAGACCATCACCACCATTTTCTCAAAGGCTCAAGAAGATCAAGGAGGATGCTTCTTTCTAGAAGTTCTTTGATATTTTTAAAGAACTTCACATAAATTTGCCTCTTATTGACCTTTTCAGGGAATGCACAAGTACGCGAAGTACTTGAAAGATATGGTGGCCAACAAGATGAGGCTGGTGGATGTCTAGACTATAGCACTCACTGAGAAGTGCAGTTTCAGGGTGACAAGCAAGATGCCCAAAAAGCTCAAAGACCCAGGGAGTTTCACCCTCCCCGTACAAACAAGTGGAAAAGATGTGATGAGGGTCTTGTGTGATCTATAGGCGGTAGTGAACTTGATGCCCCTATCACTACTCAATACACTTGGTTTGGGAGAACCAAAGCCCACCAAAGTGATGCTAAAGTAAGATGATAAATAAAGGGTAGCTCGGGGGGAGGGGGGGAGTAAGGACCTGCTCATCAAAGTAGGTAAGTTCATCATACCTGTTGATTTTATAATTCTGGATTTTGAAGTTGATGACAAGGTACCCTAATCGTGGGACCTCCATTCTTGGCCACTTGAGGAGCTGTCATTGATGAGAGTTGGCACCCTGAAAATGAGGGTGAATGATGAGGAGGAGACGTTCAGAGTGTACCAGGAAATCAACCCCCTAACACACTACAGAGATCTTTGCAAGATCAATGTACTGACAGAGGATGACTGCAGGGTGGTTGATTTCAAAGGTCCATTTTTGAATGATCTCCTAACAAATGAGCCTGAGTTTGTTATTGGTCATATGCAGAAGAATCCGATGAAGCAAGTGATAGAGTTGAAGAGGAAAAGTGTGGAGGATTTTTCCTCTAAAATTAAGAAGAAGAGAAGATGGTTCTCAAAAGGGAAGAATTGTTTAAGAACATCCTAAGAAGGGTGGTTCACATCGTGTCGCGACATAAATTCAAGCACTGCTTGGGAGGCAACCCAAGTGTACCACAGGTATGATTTTTATCCTTTTAGTTTTTTTTATTTTGGTTATCTTAAATTTCGTTTTTGTTTTTGGTTGAGTAAGCACAAATGAAAGGGGAAGTCTGAGTACCCTTATAAGTAGAAGCTGAGGAGCATGGAAAAACACAAGTGTGCGGTCATGAACCCTTGAGATGTTGTAATGCCCCAGAAACTCAAAGACTAGACCGAGAGTTAAAATGGAGAAACTGGAAAATCTGCACCAGGTCATAGAACCAGTCGTTCTGTGACCCGTAGGGGTGACCACAAGTCATTAAGTGACTCGTCGTGAGGTCTTGAAACTTGGTTGAAAATTTTGGAAAAAGGGGGGTGACCACGGGTGTGACCACGAGTCGTGGTCAACACCACGAGTCGTGGGGTGACTCGTGGTTAGTAATTGAATGAAAGTTGGAGAATCCAAGCAGTGTATGCGATGGGTCCTCACCACCACTCATTTGGGACACCACGAGTTGTGGTGTCGTCCGTGGTGAATCCAGGAAGCTTTAGGCAGTGTTGGCGACGGGTGGATCACCACAAGTTGTTGGGTACACCATGAGTCGTGGTATCCCCCATGATGACCAGTATGGGATTTTGGCAGTGTACCTCATGAGAGGTGACCACAACCCGTGGTCACTGGGCACGACTCGTTAGGTCCCTCGTGGGGGACTGGCAGTCAGTTTTTCCTGCGAATTTCCTAAGAGAGTTTTACTAATTTCCTAAACTCCTAGACTCTAAACTATGTCATTTTGGCCTATTCCAAGGGAATTTAGAGGGGCTAAATGGTTTCCCCCTCATTCCCACTGATATTTTCAGATAAAAATAGCGTAAGTTCTTCTCAAGAGCTCTAAAGCAAGGCCTAGGGTTCCTCACTAGTTGCAATCAGTCAAGCTTCTTTCTTCTGGGGAAATTTTAGCCAGGTATGGGGGAATTTAACAAGGGAATAGTTCTTCCCTTGTGTCCTAAAAATCTCTCCCTATTTCTCTCTATCAGTTCTAGCCTTGAAACTATCGAATGTTAAGGAATTGCCAGTCATACTTCGTTTAATTCATGTGGAATATTATTTTATATTAATTATAGATATTTTTAACCAGCTTGTGACTTAAATGATATTTGTTCTTGTGAAGTGAAATTTAGCCCTAGTCCTTGAACGTAGAAAAATCTAGAATCTTGCAATAGTGATTAAACAGTGAAATTTGTTTGATTCTTTCAGTGTTGAGGATTCCCATATTGTTAGTTGATGCTGAAAATTTAGTTAGATTGATGTTAGTGCAGTTCAGTTAAAATGTTAGAATACCCAGTGTTAGTTAGAAATGTCAGCTGATTAGTTTGACTACAGTCTTCTCCTGAGGTGTTAATGGTGCCTTCCAGTTATCAGTATTTAGACTCAAACATCAGTTATCAGATTTTAGTTGGTTCTTTAGATGGTTACGACACTTCCAGTTAAGCAGCTTTGACCAGTCTTAGAACCAGTACTTCCAGTTATCAATTTGTTCTTTAGATGGTTATGATGCTACCAGCTAATCTCTGACCAGTCTTAGAACACCAGTTACTAAATTCGGTCCGATAAGACTCTCAGGATACTTCCAGATAAATATACCTGACTTAGTCTGGGCCCTAGTTTTGAGCTATCAGCTTGGTAATATTAGTCATGTTAGGACCATCCAATGGGAGTAGGACTTAGCACCGAGAGGGGATCGGGGTTCCAGCGGACCAAGGTTCCCAGAACTACATCGCCACTGTAGGTTATAGTTTTATTGGCCTCATGGCTCCAGACTCTTGTGATCACATAGTTCATGCCTTTATACCCTGACAAGGTATATTGGGTCCTATCGATGGTTGTATACATCGAACTCCACGTCTAGCTCACGTGGTTATATGTCAGTTATAGAATCTCCCACTAGTTAGTTCAGTCTCAATTTAACTCAGTTCAACTCAATATCAGTTTTGCTCAGTTCAGCTCAGTCTTAGCTTAACTCAGTTCAGAACAGTTTCAGACTACTCAGTACAGCTATGAGTTCCGTATAGTCTTTCAGACTAGTATCTCAGATTCATATCATGTCTTTGACCAACATATAGGGTCATTTAGACCACCTTAGTTTACTACAGTTATTTCAACTTCAACAGTTTCAGTTGGTCATTGCATGTTTGTTCAGTATAGTTACTTATTCCATTGTGTTATGCTTTCTCTCGCTTACTCTGTACATTCAAAGCACTGACGCATACTTTTATGTTGTATCATTTTATGATACAACTGTAGGATCTCGGTCTCAGCTTAGCTAGCCAATCGCTCTCAAAAGACTCCAGCTATTCTATTTGGTGAGTCCTCATCATTCGAGGACGAAGATTACTTAATTCATTTTTGCTTCTTCTATTTAGATTTGAAGTTAGCTGGGGGCTTGTCCCAGTAACTCATCTGTTGTATTGGCTTTCAGACACAGACTTGTAGTTTTGCTCAAACGTTTTTAAACTTTATGATCCAACTCTATTTCATAAATGTTTTATAGTTTACTTTAAAGCTTCTGCTATATTTATAAGTTTACTCAGAATGCCAATGTATGATAGACTAGGGATTGACTTGGGGTTACTTGTGACTCCAAGTACCGTATTCCGTCCAGGGTGTAAGCTTAGGGTGTGACAAACTTGGTATTAGAGCACTAGGTTTAGAGTATCCACGGATGTCTGAAATTCGCATTGAGTAGAGTATTTTTTTATGGGTGTGAAGCGCACCACACTTATGACTAGGAGTCTATGAGATGTTATTAGGAAAACTCCCTTTTATTCATACTCTTTATCGTGCATTGAAAATTCAATTCTAGAATCGTTCTCCTCTCATGCTTTGTTTCATTTCAGCGAATTATGCCTCCACGATGTGGTAATGGAAGAAGGGTCGGTAATGCTCATTGTCCTACCCCACCAGCTCAAGCAGCCCCTTAGGACGATTTAGTGTCCACCTCGAAATTCAGGGCGGCTATCCAGCTGCTCGCTCAGATGGTCACCAATCAGGTGAACCAGCAGGTGGTTCCAATCAATAATAATGGGTCCGCAGTAGCTGACTAAGTGTGGGACTTCATTCGGATGAAGCCTTCAGATTTTCAGGGATCTAAGGTAGGAGAGGACCCACAAGAGTTTGTGGACGAGATTAGAAAGATCACCCGAATTATGGGTGTCAGCTCCTCGGAGAGTGTCGACTTGGTTGTATACCAGTTAAAAGGGGTATCCTAGATCTTGTACGAGCAATGAAAGGAGGGGAGACCAGCGGGAGCAGGACCAGTGGAATGGGAGGAGTTCACTACAACGTTCCTAGACAAATTCTTCCCTCGGGAGCTCAGGGAGGCAAAAGTAGCGGAGTTCATGAATCTGAGACAGGGAAACAGGACTGTAGAAGAATATGCTCTGGAGTTCACCGGGTTTTCTAGATATGCTCCAGAGATGGTGGTCGAGCCAAGGGCTCGCATGTTGAAGTTTGTTAATGGGGTGTCAAACCTAGTCCTCAAGGAGTACAGGACAACAATGCTGATTAAGGACATTGACCTCTCCAGTCTCATTGTTCATGCCTAACAGATTGAGGAAAAAAACTGAAGTACATAGAGCGGACAAATAAATGGGAAAGAACCGGCCAGTCAAATTATGGCCACCAGAGGTCTGGTGGTAGCGGCCGGCCACAGCAGCAACGGCAGCAGTAGAGGGCTCCAACACCCAGCTCATCCAGCGCCCCTACCTTTTGGTCCCACCAGGATTGGAGGGGTGGAGCATCTGATTCTCAGTCCCAGAGCTACAATGCCAGCAATAGGTATCCAGCTTACCCTAAGTGTGGAAAGAACCACCCAGGAGAGTGTCTTTAGGGTCAAGAGGGTTGTTTTGATTATAGACAGCTTGTTCATCATCTTAAAGAGTGTTTGTCAGCAGGACGGGGAAGGTCACAATCCACTACCTCAACAGCTCCAGCTCAGCAGGCCAGTACTTCAGGTATGGATGACGGTCAGCGCCAAAACCGTTTTTATGCATTATCATCTCATCAGGATCAGGAGAGCTCACCTGATGTGGTCACGGGTATGTTACATATTTTACACCTAGATGTATATGCCCTACTAGATCCAGGAGCCACACTATCGTTCATGACTCCATATATAGTTGTTCAGTTTAATATCAGTCCAGAGGTCCTCTCAAAACTATTTTCAGTCTCCACCCTAGTTGCTGAGTCAGTTAGAGCCAGGGCGGGTGTATAGAAACTACCCAGTCTCAGTCCTCAATAAAGTCATTCCAATCGACCTTATAGAGATAGACATGGTTGATTTTAGCCTCATCCTTGGCATGGATTGGTTACACTTCGGTTACGCCTCAGTTGATTATAGAACTAGAGTTGTCAAATTTTAGTTTCCAAATGAGCCAGTATTAAAATGGACGAGCAGTAGTACATCGCCTAAGGGTCGGTTTATTTCCTACCTTAAGTCCTAGAAGCTTATTTCCAAGGGATTTATCTATCATCTAGTTCGAGTCAAAGATTCCAAATCTAAGAATCCCAGTTGTCAGCGAGTTTCCTGATGCATTTTTTGAAGATCTTCCCGGAGTCCCTCCTGAACGAGAAATAGACTTTGATATAGATCTTCTTCCAAATACTCAGCCCATCTCCATCCCTCCTTATAGAATGGCTCCAGCTGAGCTTAAAGAGTTAAAGAAACAACTAAAAGACCTTCTTGATAAAGGTTTTATCAAACCCAGCATCTCTTCCTGGGGTGCTCCAGTACTATTCATGCAAAAGAAAGACGGTACCCTCAGAATGTGCATTAATTACCGTTAGTTGAACAAAGTCACAGTTAAGAACAGGGGCAGAGCCCCTCCGCGATGGCGCCGTGTCACGGAGGCGGGGCCACCGCGTTGGCTCGTGACACGTTGGGCCTGTCCAGGCCCAAGTATATAAAGCCC
>JACEIK010011221.1:21901-38550 GCA_018107945.1 Datura stramonium
CTATGAGAAGATTTTATAACTATTTTGATTATTAACTCAAAGTTTAAAATTTTAATTAAATTATGCCTAATTATGTAAGTTTCATGAAAAGTCAAGTTATAATTCCATTATGATCTTGATCTTCCTAAGCCCTAAATTATGATTTATGATTTATGATATGATTTCTCTCAAGTAATCTTCATGTATTTATGAATATCAAGTATATTTAATTTCACAAGTATGCCTGTTCTTCATGATTTATGAATTTATGACTATTTGCTGACTCACGAGCCCTTACTCATGGATAATCATGTATTTCAAGTATGATCAAGTATGTTATATTTTAATTGTCCATGAACTTCATGAATGTTTTCCGATTATGATATGAGCCTCATGTGCATGTTTTTGGGAGCAGTGTCTAGCACTGAGTAGACCCGACGTTCAGGTAAATCCTGTGGTCTTAGAACTATGTGCCACCGTTTGTATATACATATATTTTTGGATCCCCTTTGATATCCCATCATGCACGTCCCTTGATTGGCAAGCTTGGGATGGTCCTAACCACTTAGGCGAAATAGTGGGGCATTATGTAAGCTCTATCATAATGGTGTCACTTAAGACGAGTCCTCCTATTATTCCTCATGATTTATGCATGGATATGTTTATGTTACTTTGGATCAATTTATTTTTTATAAAGTTTTTCTTATGACTATGATTACGACTAAATTATGAATGGTTTGAAAACCTTGATCCCTTATGTTTACATTATGATATTTACTTCATGATTATGATGTCCTACTCTTATGAACTCTTATGTATTTTAACTGTTTATTTTTACTTACCTTGCATGCTCAATACATTTCAAATACTGACCGCAATACTCTATGCTATATCGTTTCATGATACAGACTCAGACATCAGGTTTAGTCCCGCCGTTAGCCAGATCCTCAGAGTTAGCATCTCTCAGCCAGCGTTGGTGAGTCCTCATCCTTCAAGGACCCTTTTACCAACTTATGTTTAGTATTTTCAGTTTTAATCTTTAGTTTGTTAGTTGGGGTCTTGTCCCGTCAACTCATCAGTATGTAGAGGCTTATCAGACATAGCATGTATTTGGTATTGAATCAGTGTTACGTATTCAAATGTTATTGTATTCTCAGACTTCCGCTATTTCATATGTTAGATTTCCACATGTATTATGTTGAGCCTTAGATGTCATGTTCATTCCATGGGTCGACTTGGAGCCTCTCGAAGTTCTTTATCCCGTGTCTCGATCCGAGCCTATATTCGAATTGTGACAAACTTGATATTAGAGCAATAGATTTTGAAGTGTCCTAGGGTATCTGAAGTCGCATTAAGATGAGTCTTTTTCATGGTGTGAAGTGCGCCAAACTTATGATGAAGAGGCTACAAAATGTTTTAGAAAACTTCTCTTCTTTCATGATCTATGTCGTGCGATGAAATATCTCTCTATCCTTCTAACTCATGCTATACACGCTTGTAGAATCATGCCTCCTCGCCGAGTTAATGGAAGAAGAAACGGAAAAGGAAATGGCCATGAGAATGGCAATGGGGATAGGCACCAGTAGGCCCCACAAGTCCCCGAGGGTCATGTGCCCAAGCAGATTTCCCATGCAGAGTTTAGGGTATCTATTCAGATGTTGGCATAGGCATTGAATGCCAAGGTCAACCAACATGCGGTATCACATGTTCCTTAGAATGGTAATGCGGCGGCAGCGAGAGTCAGGGACTTTCTTAGGATGAACCATTTGGAGTTTCTTGGATCGAAGGTGGGCGAGGATCTGCATGAGTTTATTGATGAGATTATGAAGATCACCCATATCATGGGGGTGACAGGGAGGTGTGCGCAGATCTAGCCTTGTATCAGTTGAAAGGGGTTGCACATATCTGATTTAGACAGTGGAAGGATGGTAAGGCAATTGGAACAAGCCCCATTGGTTGGATGAGTTCCATATCGTGTTTGTGTATCGGTTCTTTTCCAGAGAGATGAGGGAAATCAAAGCAGCTAAATTTGTGAACTTGAGGCAGAACAACATGACGGTCCAGGAATATGCTTTGGAGTTCACTCGTTTGTCCAAATATGCACTAGAGCCGGTGGCTGATTAGAGAGCTCGAGTGAGCAAGTTTGTGCACAGAGTGGCGGACTACATGGTCAAGGATTGTAGGATTGCTATGCTTCATCAGGAAATTGACTTTCCTCAATTGGTTTTGTACGCCCAATAGATGGAGGCGGTGCATCTAAGAGAGAGAGAGAGAGAGAGGCCAAGAGGGCCAGGACAGACAGTTATGGGTTCTCCCAGCAGAGATCGGGATGCGGACATCCAACGCCATCATCAGCCAGTGCTCCATCTAGACCGCGAGGTGACCAGAGAATCAGGCTCAAGGGGACAAAGGAGCATGCAGCCAGAGCATACCTTTTCGGTCTGCAGGAAGTATGGAAAGTATCATATAGGGGAGTGCTTGATTGGGTCAGATATTTGTTTTAGGTGTGGTATACCCGGGCACAGGCGCCGGGAGTATCCTTTGGCTAGCAAGATGATGGCAGAGGCCATGCTCAGGCTACTAGTTCAGCAGCAGCACCAACACGCCCGGCACAACAGGGTGCATCCACCAGTGTAGGTGGTGGTCAGCGCCAGAATCAGTTTTATGCCCTTGTGTCACGTCAGGAGAAGGAGGCTTCACCAGATGTTGTCATTGGTATGTTGCGATTATTCCACTTTGATGTATATGCATTGTTAGATCTAGGGGCTACTTTATCTTTTGTGACGCCCTATGTTGCGTGTAGTTTTGGAGTCAGTCTAAAAATCCTATTAGAACCCTTCTCAGTCTATACTCCAGTTGGTGATTTAGTTATAGCTCGATAGGTATACAAAAATTTCCCTGTCACGGTCCTTCAGAAAGTCACCTCAGCAGATTTAGTAGAGCTATCCATGATAGATTTTGATGTTATCTTTGGTATGGATTGGCTACATGCATGTTATGCCTTAGTAAATTGTAGAAACCGTGTGTAGAGTTCTGATTTCCAGGTGAGCCGGTCCTAGAGTGGAAGGGTAGTTCGGCTGTGCCTGTAGGTCGTTTCATAACCTTAAGGCCAGAAAGATGATCTCTGAAGGTTGCGTGTACCATCTAGTTAGGGTTAAGGATGCTACATCTGAAATCCTAACTATCCAGTCAGTTCCTGTAGTGTGTGAATATCTAGAAGTTTTTCCAGATGATTTATCAAAATTTATCCCAAGCGGGAGATAGATTTTGGTATTGACCTACTCCTCGATACACAACCTATATCTATTCCTCATTACAGAATGGCTCCAGTTGATCTAAAGGATTTCAAGGAGCAGTTGAAGGATCTCATAGACAATGGTTTCATCAGACCTAGCAAATCCCCGTGGGCTGCATCAGTTCTCTTTGTCCGGATGAAGGATGGTTCCCTTTGGATGTGCATTGATTACCGACAGTTGAACAAGGTCACCGTCAAGAATAGGCATCCTCTCCCCAAAATTGATGACTTGTTTGACCAACTTTAGGGTGCCAAGTGTTTTTCAAAGATAGACCTCAGATCCGGGTATCATCAGCTTAGTGTTCGGGAGAGTGACATTCCAAAGACAGCCTTCAGGACTTGGTATGGTCACTATGAGTTTGTAGTTATGTATTTTGGACTAATGAATGCTCCTGTGGCTTTTATGGATTTGATGAACATGGTGTTCAAGCCATATTTGGAAATGTTCGTGATTGTGTTTATAAATGACATTCTTATATACTCTCGGAGCGAAGAGTAGCATGCCGCTCATTTGAGGGTGGTGCTACAGACTCTTAAGGATCACCAGCTGTATGCTAAGTTCAGCAAGTGTGAGTTTTGGTTAAACTCAATAGCATTTTTGGGTGATGTGGTGTCAAGTGAGGGTGTACAGGTGGACTCTCAAAAGATAGAAGCTGTGAAGAATTGGGCTAGACCAGTTAGCCTTCAGAGATCAGGAGTTTCTTGGGTTTAGCTGGTTACTACAGGAGATTCGTGGAAGGATTTTCATCCATTGTGGCACCGTTGACTAAGTTGACCCAGAAGAAAGTGAAGTTTCAATGGTCAGAGGCCTGCAACAAGATCTTCCAAGAGTTGAAGGCTCGACTCACCTCAACACCAGTGTTGACTTTAACTGAGGGTACTGATTGGTTTGTGGTTTATTGTGACGCCTCAAGGATCGAACTTGGTTGTGTATTAATGCAACATGGTAAGGTTATAGCCTATGTTTCCAGGCAGCTGAAAGTCCATGAGACGAATTATCCAACTCACGACCTCATATTTGGTACCGTAGTATTTGCCTTGAAGACTTGGAGAAACTATTTGTAGGTGGTCCATGTGGATGTGTTTATGGACCACAAAAGCCTACAGTACGTGTTTACCTAGAAGGACCTAAATCTACGTCAAAGAAGGTGGTTGAAGCTTCTTAAAGATTATGATATGAGTGTCCTTTACCATCCGGGAAAGGATAATGTGGTGGCATACTCTCTTAGCAGGCTTTCTATGGGAGTGTGTCCCATGTAGACGAGGAGAGGAAAGAGTTAGTAAAGGATGTGCATCAGCTAGGAGTTCGTCTTGTTAACTCGATGGATGGTGGTGTCATTGTTCAAAATGGATCAGAATCTTCCTTGGTGACCAAGGTCAAAGCTATACAAGACAAGAGTTCTATTTTGGTAAAGTTGAAGGAAGCTGTTCAGAATCAGAAGGTGGAGGTTTTCTCCTAAGGGGGAGATGGTGTACTACGATATTAGGGTCGTTTATGTGTATCGAGTGTTGATGACTTGAGGGATAGAATGTTGCATGAGGCTCATGGTTTCAGATATTTCATACATCCAGGTGTCACCAAGATGTATCGTGACCTACGGAAAGTTTATGGTGGAATGGCATGAAGAAGGACATAACAGAGTTTGTGGCTAAGTGTCCGAATTTTCAACAGGTGAAGGTTGGGCATCAAAGACCCGGAGGTATGCTTCAAGACATTAGTATCCCTACTTGGAAGTGGGAGGAAATCAATATGGACTTCATTACAGGGTTGCCTCGTACTCGTCGACAGTATGACTCTATATGGGTGGTCGTAGATAGGTTGACTAAAGCAGCTCATTTCCTATCGGTCAAAACTACCGATTCAATGGAGGATTATGCTAAGTTGTATATTAGGGAGCTAGTTCAGTTGCATGGAGTTCCCTTGTCCATCATATCATATAGAGGTACTCAGTTTACCTCCTAGTTTTGGAGATCGTTTCAGAAGGGACTTGGTACTCAAGCCAAGCTTAACACAATATTTCACCCGCAAATAATGGTCAGGCTGAACGGACGAGTCAGACTCTTGAGGATATATTTAGGGCATGTGTGATTGATTTCAAGGGTAGTTGGGATGATCATTTGCCTCTCATTGAGTTTTCATATAACAACAGTTACCATTCCAGCATTCAGATGGCTCCATTTGAGGCTCTTTACGGGCGGAGATGTAGATCGCCATTTGGTTAGTTTGAAATCAGTGAAGCTACATTGATAGGGAAATATTCGGTTCATGAGGCTATGGATAAATTTCAGCTTAAAAGGGAGAGGTTTAGAATATCTTAGAGTCGTCAAAAGTCCTGTGTGGATGTGAGGAGGAGAGAACTTGAGTTTGAGATTAATGACTGGGTGTTTCTGAAGGTATCTCCCATGAAGGGAGTGATAAGTTTCGGGAAGAAAGGGAAACTCAGTCCTCGTTATGTTGTCCCGTACCAGATTATGGGACGTGTTGGCAAGGTGTTTTATGAGTTGGAGTTTCCCTCAGAATTGGCTTCAGTGCATCCAGTTTTCCATGTATCCCTTTTGAAGAAGTGCATGGGTGATTCGGCTTTGGTTGTCCCGGCAGAGAGCGTAGGTATGAAGGATAGTCTTAGCTAGAAGAGGTTCCAGTTGAAATACTTGATTGTCAGGTTCGAAAGCTAAGAAACAAGGAAGTAGCTTCAATAAAGGATTTGTGGAGGAATCAGCATGTTGAGGGAGCTCTGTGGGAAGCCGAAGCAGATATGATGGCTAAATACCTGCATCTATTCCCTTTCGATTCAGTTCCACCTTGAGGTACCAGTTTCCTCCTTAGGACTCTATTCAGTCTCATGTTTAGTTCATGTGTCCAGTTTATTTCATGTTAATGTATGTATGTGTGATTCATGGATTCAGTTCGATCATGTATTCTAGTATGGAGTTTAGTCACTCCGTAAGTTTTTAGCTTTAGATGTTCAGTATTTGAGATGTAAGTTCTATTTCCCCAGCTTTCAGTATGTTCATTCACATTTGAGGATGAGTGTTCCCAAGGGGGAGATATATTAATACACCAGAAGTGCCTAAGAATAGACTCGGGATTTAGGAATGAGATCAGCAGAAAAATGGAGAAATTATCACAAGATGGCCGTTTTACAAGTTGTGGTAAGCTCCCACGGACCGTTGGTCCTTGTCATGGTGACAACGTGGTCGGCTGGTCCAAGACCAACGAGCCACGGACCGACTCGTTGGTTAGAGTAACGAGTCGTGGCAAGAAGTCATTGTGAGAGTGGTCCTTGTCAAGGTGACTGGCATGAGTCATGGTACGACTCATTGTATGGGACAATGAGTCGTGGTATGTTTCCGTTGGGAGGACTCCTAGAAGGTGAGTAGTTTCGGGCAGTGGTGGCAATGGGCAAAAATGATGAGTTGTTGGGACTAGTAATGACTCTTCCTGGCCAGTCGTGGTTGAAGACCCAAGTTTGGAATTTAGCAAAGTAACGAGCGAAGTAACAATCCGTTGTTTGGAGGTATGAGTCGTTGGTTGACTCGTGGTGCAAGTCTCAGAAAAATGTTGGTGAGGATTCAGTGGTGACGAAGAGAGGACACAATGGGTCGTTGTATCTAGTAACGACCTGTCCCATCGAGTTGTTGTACCAGGACTTGAGAATTTAAGAAATGATAGAAGGAATTAATGGATGGATACCACAAGTCGTGGTATCAAGGGATGACTCGTGGTATTGGTCGTGGTCACTGGCAGTGTTAAATTTTCTAGATTTTTCATTAAGGGTATTTTCGTAATTCCTAAGATCTAAGGTCTTAAACTACGTCATTTTAAGCTCAGTTAGAAGGGTTTTAAGAGTGCTAAACCTACCCTAAGCCTTACCATTCCATGCATGCAAGTTTAGAGTTCTTCCTTGGAGATCAAGCTACAGAAATTCTCCAATTCCCTCCACTTTTCTTTGAGCTTTCAAAGAGGAGTGTAAATCAAATTTACCCAGGTATGTAAGGCTATGAATAAGAGTTCCTTTCACTCTCATGCTCAAGATTCTTTTCAATTCCATGGATTTCAATTCTAGATTCAAGTTCATGATCTTATGGGGTTTATTCCAAATGTTGTGAAATTCTCTATAACGTATCTATGGGTCGATTCCCTTCATGTATCAAATCATGTTTTAAGATCTATGGGCAGATTTTATAACTATTTTGATTATTAACTCACAGTTTCAAATTTTAATTAAATTATGCCCAATTATGTAAGTTTCATGAAAAATCAAGTTATGATTTCATTATGATCTTGATCTTCCTAAGCCCTAATTTATGATTTATGATTCATGATATAATTTCTCTCGAGCACTCTTCATGGATTTATGAATATCAAGTATATGTAATTTCACAAGTATGCAATTTCTTCATGATTTATGAATTTATGACTATTGGCCTGTCATGCCCCAAGTCTACACCCTGGACGGGACACGGTACTTGGAGTCACAAGTAACCCCAAGTCAACCCCTGGTTTATCATACACTGACATTCTGAGTAAGCATAACTAGTGGAAGCTTTAAAATACTACTATAAAACATTTATGATAAATAAAGCTGAATCATAAAGTTTACAATCAACTGGAAATCCGATAAAAGCCTAAAAATCATGTCTATGTCTGAAAGTCACTGCAATTGATGAGTTGTTGGGACAATCCCCCAACTAACTCTAAATCTAAATAAAGGAAACATATCTGAAAGAAATAATCTTCGTCCTCGAAATTGAGGGCTCACCACTAACGCCGCTGAGAAAGTCTAAACGAGGTCAGCTAATGGTGTTGTGTCTGAGAACCTGCAGCTGTATCATAAAATGATACAACATAAAAGGTATGTGTTAGTACTTTGAATGTACTGAGTAAGTGAGAGAAAACATAACACAATGGATTAAGTAACTGTACTGACAAACATGCAATGACCAATTGAAACTGCTGAAGTTGAGATCACCATAGTAAACTGAAATGGTCTAAATGACCCTATATAATGGTCAAAGACATGCTCAGAATCTGAGATGCTAGTCTAAAAGACTGCACTGAATTCATAACTGTACTGAGTAGTCTGAAACTATTCTGAACTGAGCTAAGGTGAGACTGAGCTGAACTGAGCTAAATTGAGGCTGATCTGATTAGTGGGAGAGTCTATAACCGACATATAACCACGTGAACTAGACGTGGAGTCTGATGTATACACCCCATCGGTAAGACCCAATATATCTTGCCAGGGTATAGAATGAACTGGGTGATCACAAGAGTCTGGGTCCATGAGTCTAATAAAACTGTAACCTATGGTGGAAACGTAGTTCTGGGAACCTGGGTGCGCTGGAACCCCGGTCCGTTTGGGTGTAAGTACTACTTCCACGGGATAGTCCTAGACTGAATACTAAGCTGATAGCTCAAAACTAGGGCCCAAAACTAGTCAGGAATACCTATCTGAAAGCACCCTGAGAGTCTTATTGGACCGGATTCTGGAACTGGGTTATAAGACTGGTCAGAGCTGCTTATCTAGAACCGTCGTAACTGTATAAAGAATAAACTGTAATTCGTAACTGGGGTATTAAGTCTAGTTAGAGCTACTTGTCTGGAAATTTCATGACCGCCTAGTGAACCATTAAAACTGGGTTCTGAGTCTGATTCTGATAACTAGGCGGCACTACTGACACCTCGAGAATTTCTATAGTCAAACTGATCAGCTGACATTTCTGACTGACACTGAGTATTCTAACATTTTGACTGAAACTAGGCTAACATACATCTGACTAAGAATTCAGCAAATATAAATAACATGCGAATCCACAACACTGATAGAATCAGGAAAATTTCAAGGTTTAATCATTATGACAAGATTCTAGTCTTTTATACTCTCAAGGACTAGGGCTAAATTTACTGTACAGGGATAATCATCAACGCTGTGACAAACTAATGGAAAATACCTATAATTATTATAGAACAATATTACGCAGGAACTAAATGAAGCATGACTAAGAATTTCTTAACATTCGATAATTTGCAGGGCTAGAACAGATAAAGAAAAATAGGAAGAATTTTGGGGACACAAGGGAAGAATTGTTTCCTTGTTGAATTCCCACATACCTAGAGATAGAAATCCCAATGATAAATCCTTGAAAAAATCTGAGAAGAATTAGTCACCCTAACTTCTGTTCTGAACCTTTTTGAGAGAGACTTTACACTTAACTGATGAGAGATGAGGGAAAAAATTAGAGGAAACCGTCGGTTAACCCCTCTAAAACCTCTAACTAAAACCCCAAAATGACATAGTTTAGAGTCTAGGAGGTCAGGAAATTACTAAAATACACTCAAGAAAAATGCAGGAGAAACTGACTGTCAGTCCTCTACGAGGGACCTAACGGGTCGTGCCCAGTGACCATGACTCGTGGTCACAATCATCAAGTGCACTGCCAAAAATCTCATACTGGTCACCACGGGGGACACCATGAGTCGTGGTGAACCCGATGACTCGTGGTGACCCACTCGTTAGGTACACTGCCTAAAATTCTCCTGGAGACACCATGGGTGACACCACGACTCGTGGGGTCACAAACGAGTCGTAATGAGGACCCGTCGTATACACTGCCTGCCTTCTCCAACTCCCAGTTAAACCCTGACCATGGGTCACCCCACAACTCGTGGTGTTGACCATGACTCGTGGTCACCCCTCTTTCCAAAATTTCATCCAAGTTCAAAGACCTCACCACGATTCACTTAATGACTCCTGGTCACCCCCACGGGTCACAGAACGACTCATTCTGTGACCTGGTATAGATTTTCCAGTTTTTCTCATTTTAACTCCCGGGTCTAGTCTTTGAGTTTCTGGGGCATTACATGGCCGACTCACGGACCCTTACTGATGGATAATCATGTATTTCAAGTATGGTCAAGTATTTCATGTTTTAATTGGCCATGAACTTCATGAATGATTCACAATTATGATATGAGCTCATGTGCATGTTTTTGGGAGCATTGTCTAGCACCGAATAGACCCGACATTCAGGTAAACCCTGTGGTCTCAGAACTATGTGCCACCGTTTGTATATACATATATTTTTGGATCCTCTGTGATATCACATCATGCATGTCCCTTTCTTGGCAATCCTCAGACGGTCCTGACCACTTGGCCGAAATAGTGACGCATCATGTAAGCTCTATCATGATGGTGTCAGTTAAGACGAGTCCTATTATTCCTCATGATTTATGTGTGGATATGTTTATGTTACTTTGGCTCAAGTTATGTTTTATAAAGTTTCCCTTATGACTATGATTACGACTAAATTAGGAATGGTTTGAAAACCTTGAGCCCTTATGTTTACATTATGATATTTACTTTATGATTATGTTGTCCTACTCTTGTGAACTCTTATGTATTTTAACTGTCAGTTTTTACTTACCTTGCATACTTGATGTGCTGTGATTTTATAGCACTTGCGACGCTCAAAACTAAGAAAATAGCATGGACTTGAGTATATTTATATGGATATAAGACACTTTTTCTTTGGTTATAGGATAAATAGGTGTTGGAGAGAAAATGTGTAAAAGATAGCCTGAAAGTGCAGAAAATAGGATTAACTCACAGTCCTTAGTACGAGCCGTAGGAAGGTGCTACGAGTCATACTGCTGGTCCTGAGAAGTTTCAGAAGGCTAAGTATGAAATGGTGTAACCTATGACTCTCAGGACGAGTCATACAAAGCTTGTACAGGCCGTAGTGAACAAGTCGTGGGAATCCTATTCTCTGGTGTTCAACCTTAACATTTTGGCAATTTGAATACTTAACCACAAATTCAGTGATATCCCTCTTCATGCCATTCCTCCAATAGAATTCCCGTAGATCACAGTACATCTTGC
The DNA here is from genome assembly GCA_018107945.1 of Datura stramonium. Classification (NCBI taxonomy): domain Eukaryota; kingdom Viridiplantae; phylum Streptophyta; class Magnoliopsida; order Solanales; family Solanaceae; genus Datura; species Datura stramonium. Next base: position 33,059 of record JACEIK010011221.1, read on the forward strand.
TGGCACTTGGGTAGATAGAATACTGAGAGTTATGAGCCTCTCTCAGCATCTGCTGTCTCTAGTCATCCACATCTGAAACACATAATCATACTTAATAGCAGAGTACATTATCTCCCCAATGGGAGAAAACCTCTACTTTTTGATTTCGGACTGCTTCTTTCAACTTAACCAAGATAGGATTCTCATCTTGTTTCGCCTTTACTTCCGTCACCAACAAAAATACCGAACCATTATGAATAGTGACGCCACTATCTACTGAATCTGTAAGGCAGACCCCTAAGCGAGCGAGCCTTTGGACATCTCTAACCAATTCCTTCCTTCCATCTTCCACATGAGCTACACTCCTGTCACGACCCGAGAGTACTCCCGGATCGTAGACACAGGACAAGGGACCCCGAGAGACCCCAAGTCAACCCATGGCATAAACATTCACTAACTCATTCAATAAAATGAATATAAACTCAGCGGGAGTCTAACTTAACATAACAATAGAATGAACATCTGATGCTGAATACATTTCTAAGTCTGATAAGCCTCTAATCTGGACGAGCTGATGGGACAACACCCCCAACTAGCTCAGAAGTACTGAAACTGAAAATACGCTCAAAATAACTGAAAGTATAGTCCTCGGAGGATGAGTACTCACCAAGCAAGCAAATGCTAACTCTGATAGGCGGCTACGAACAGGGATGAACCTGAGAACCTGATCCTGCATCATGAAATGATACAACATAGAAAGTATGCGGTCAGTACGTGGAATGTATCGAGTATGCAAGGTAAGTAAAACTGCTAGAGCAATAATAGTCTTTCAAAACAAGTCATACATATATGATAGCCTCTAAGGATAAGAAAAGATCACAAGCATTCATTATGAAATCATTCTTATTTAATATATGGTCATGCATGGCTTTAGAACATTATGACTAAATCGAATGACTCAAGGCTAAATCATAACATTTATATCAAAAGCTGAACAATGAGACAAACCTTACTTTTCAAACATGCATGCATAAGATAATCATCATGAGTAATGGATATGCAACTCGAATGATATAGACAGTGGGAGACTCGTCACTTAATCGACATACCACGATAGAGCTTACGTGGTCCCAACTATTACACTCAAGTGGCCAGAGCCGTCCAAAACCTTGCCAGGGCTAGGGACCTACCATGATACTGATATCAAGCTCAAAGGGCCAATCAAGCCGGGGATAGCTCACAAGAGAGGTCCCAATAATATAATAGAATCAACCTACATTGGCGCATAGTTCTGGGGCATAGTGTAGTCGACCCTTGGCCCGCTCGGTGCTAGACTCTTCTCCCAAAACATGAAATGATCTACATTGTACAAATACGAAGCTCAACATCGTCTATTGATGAAGCTCAACATGAAATCATGCATAAACTCAACATCGTATGAAACGAAGCTCAAAATTGTCTACTGACTAAGATCATTAGGAAATCATGCGTACACTAGACATCATATAAATATGAAGCTCAATAATGTCATATCGACAAAGCTTAGGATGAAATCATTCTTAGACTCAACATCATGTGAAATGAAGCTTAATGCCAGCCAACATACATCTCAATTATGAATTCATGTATATGAGAAGCTTTACTACGATACATACCACAAGCTCAAAGAATAATGGGAGACTTTACTCCAAAATCATGTAGTAAGCCTACTTAGAAATATCACTTCATCATCATCACTCTAAGGGCCTTGCCCAAAACCTTATCACGCTTGAACTCATACAGTTCATTTGAAAATATTGTAATTTGGGAGATTTCACTCCAAAACGAAGTAATAAAGTCAATTCACAAAAATCATCATTCATGCTCAACATTGGGCACTACCTAAAGCTTCATCATACATGGGTCTATTTAATCTTCTTTGAAAACATCATCAAAATCATGGGTAAGGTTGGAAACATGCTTTTCATCATCTTCTCCATCATCATCACATTCTATCATTAACTACCCACACATGGACATTTCAGATTCAATTTTAGAAAAATAATTTTGTAAAAGAAATTAAGATAGAATCCATCCAAGCTCAGTAAATCACCAATATCAACTCAATTTAATCATACCCATGAGTAGAAATGTAAGAATCATGCAATCAATTGAAGACCCATACTTGATCATCACAAACCAATCACAAATTGATAGGGAATGAGCATGGGTGTGGAAGAAAGCACCCACTCATAGCCTTACATACCTAGGATTGAAGAATATTATCTCTTCTTCCAGCTGAGATTTCCCTTGAAATCCTTGAATTTCTCCCCACTTTCTCCCCTTCAAGCTCTCACCCTTGCATGCATGAAGAAAATGGCCTAGATGGGTTTATCTCAGCTTAAAACCCTCTATTACAAGCTCAAAATGATGTAGTATAGGCCCTTAGAACTTAGAAATTACGGAAAAGCCCTTACTGAAATCGCTGAAATTAACTATTAGGGGGGTCCTAACGGACGACCTGACGACTCATTACCAGGGCTCACGATCCGTTGGATCGCCCATCAAGTACACTGCCTCTTCACTTTTTAAGAAATTTCCACTGGCTGGCAATGACCCACCTAACGGGTCGTTAGGGCTGACGACGAGTCATTGGGTGCCATCCGTCAAGTACACTGGATAAGCCTTGCTAACTTTCCTTGGGTCCGATCAACGACTGACTTGATGACTTGTGGTGACTGACCAGGAGTTGTTACATCACCCGTGAGGACCTCAAGTCCTCCAACATCTCAGGCCTTCTCCACGAGCCATCTGACGACTCGTTATGCCTCCTCACGAGTTGTCAAGTGACCCGTTCTGCAACCTACAACATTTTTCCAGTTTTTCTCCTGGTTCACTTCCGGGTCTGATTCTTGAATTCTGAGGTATAACAACTCCCCATGTAAAACCTACTAAGGGCATCAACCACTACACTAGCCTTACCTAGATGATAAAGAATACTTATGTCGTAATCTTTAAGAAGCTCAAGCCATCTTTTTATTGCAGATTCAGGTCCTTCTGACTAAACACATACTGAAGGATCTTATGGTCTTGAACACATCAACATGCACCCCATACAAATATCGTCTCCAAATCTTCAAGGCAAACACCACCACTGCTAGCTCCAGGTCGTGTGTCGAGTAATTCTTCTTATGAGTCTTAAGTTGTTTCGAAGCATAAGCAATGACCTTACCATGCTGCATCAACACACACCCGAGGCCAACTTTTGAGTCATCACAATACACCACAAAGCCATCCGTTCCCTCTAGTAGAGTCAAAATTGGAGCGAAAGTGAGTAGAGTCTTCAGCTCCTGAAAACTCCTCTCACAAGCATTGGACCAGTGAATATTGACCTTTTTCTGAGTCAATCTGGTCAACGGAGAAACAATAGATGAAAATCCTTCTACACACCTTCTATAATAACCAGCTAAACCCAAAAAGCTTCTAATGTCAGATGGAGTGACAAGTCTAGGCCAGTTCTTCACTGCCTCAATCTTTTGAGAGTCTACCTGAACACCCTCACCAAACACCATATGCCCAAGAAATAAAATTGAGTTAAGCCAAAACTCACACTTGTTGAAGTTAGCAAATAATTGGCGGTCCTTAAGATCCGCAACACAATTCTCAAATGAGCGGCATGCTCTTCCTCACTCCAAGAGTATACGAGGATATCATCTATGAAGAAAATAATGAATATATCCAAATATTACTTCAACACCCTATTCATCAAGTCCATAAAAGTTGATGGATCATTTGTTAGTACAAAAGACATAACTATAAATTCATAGTGACCATACCGAGTTTGAAAATCTGTCTTCGGAATGTCACACTCTCTAACTCTGAGCTAATGATAGCCGAACTTGAGGTTTATATTTGAGAAAAAACTAGCGCCCTGAAGCTGATCAAACAAGTCATTAATCCTGGGAATGGAATATTTATTCTTGATTGTGACTTTGTTCAATTGGCGATAGTCGATGCACATCCTAAGAGAACCATCTTTCATCATTACGAAAAGGACTGGAGCACCCTATGGAGACTTACTAGACCTAATAAAACCCTTATCTATGAGATCTTCCAAATATTCCTTCAACACCTTAAGCTCAGTTAGAGCCATTCTGTAAGGAGGAATGGATATGAGTTGCATATTAGGGAGAAGGTCTATCCCAAAGTCAATCTTCCGCTCGGGAGGGACTCTCGGTAGATCATCTAGGAACATCTCTGGAAACTCAGGAACAATTGGGATTGATTGAAGAGTCGGGTTTTCAAACTTAGAATCCTTCACTCGAACTAAGTGATATGCACAACCCTTAAAGATCATCTTTTTGGCCTTAAGGTACGAGACAAAGCGATCTACAAGTACTGTAAAACTACCCTTCCATTCTAGTACTGGATCACCCGCAAATCAAAATTCTACTATTTGGGTTCTATAGTTGACTGAAGCATAACAGGAATACAACCAATCCATGCGAATGATAACATCAAAGTCGTTCATGCCAAACTCTACTAAATCAGTTGTGGTGACTTTTTAGAGAACTGTAACTGACAATTTCTGTATGCCCTCCATGCTAAGACTGACTCACCAATAGGAGTAGAGACTAAGAAGAGTTCTGAGAGGAGTTCGAGACTAACACCGAAGTTTATAGCAATATAGGGGGTCACAAAAAATAGTGTCGGTCCTAGATCTAACAATATATAAACATTAAAGTAAAAAACTCATAACATAACCGTGATCACACCTGGTGAGTTCTCCTAATACTGACATGATGCATAGAAACGATTCTAACACTGTCTGCCAATTGCACTAGATGAGGCAACTTGCTGGGATGGGCGAGCTTGTAACACCCCAAAACTTTCTTAGACCAGACGTAGACATTTCAAGAAAATTCAGAAGAAAAAACCAGAAAAAATTATCTCAGAATGACTGAGACAATGAGTCGTGGTCAGCTCCAACAACTCGTTGTATCAGTCATAGTGAGCAGGACTTGGTCTCTTGGGAACCCATGAGACAAGGAGTAACCCATTGTGGGAAACAACGAGTCGTCCTGTCAGTCATGGTTTCACCAGCTCATAAATCCTTTCTAGGACCCCACGACTCAACCAACGAGTAGTCGTCAGAAACAACGACCCGTTGTGAGAGTCATCGGGTGAAATCTCTAAAATCCCCTTCCAGTTCAAGCGAAGATGAGAGGAAACAATGACTCGTTGTTTCCCACAAAGAGTCGTTGTCAGCACCCTTGGTGTCAACTTAGACATTTTCAGAATAATCTCCCCAGTGAACCTAACGACTGGACACGACAACCCGTTGGTTCAACCAATGAGTCATTGTGTCACCCGTTGCCTAGCCTACCAGTTTTCCTTGTCCAGTGGCCATGGGAGGAACCAAAGACCCGTTGGGTCATCCAACGAGTCGTGGTGACCCCCGTTTCTAGATCCAGAGTCTTCTTATCCCAGACAGTGGATCCAACGGGAGGTCCCAACGAGTCGTGGTCTCAACC
>JACEIK010011222.1:0-23378 GCA_018107945.1 Datura stramonium
GATTTATTAAGTGTCGTTGTAATGATGATACTATGCATGTTTTCTTGATGATTTGTTGTGAACATAATCGGTATAACCGTAGCTCGGATCGTCGAGCCAATGTAGCCATGACGGGATATCAATTTCATGAGGTGTATAAGTATTGTTCGAGGACGAACAAGATTTTAAGTGTGGGGTAGGTGATAAGGGGAATATTTATATGCCAAATTGATACTCAAATGTGTAGCTTTTACCTTGTTTGTCCAATAATGTGTGTACATTCTCATGTAAATTGTATGGAAGTGTGATTTTATACTAACCAACATGATTAGCGTTGTTTTGCAGGAAAAACATTTTGTAGAAAACATGCTTTTGATGGAGAAAATGACATGTCGGGAGAAATCAAGATGAACCTGGGAACGAGTACAAGCTATTGATGAGCAAGGAACACAAGGGCTCAGCGATGGAGCCGTGACATGCCGCCATCGCGGATGCACCGCCTAGAATTAAAAGTGCAAGAAATTCCAAGAAGGTCCTAATCAGCCGTGCCACGTTGGGATTAATTCCCCAGACCTTGCAATTACAGAGATGGTCCGCGATTGCACCGTGGCACGCCGGGTCATGCTTGCGCATGCCGTGCCACGTTGGGAGCAATTACCTCGGGCGGACAATTTCGAGAGAGCTTCGCTGCCGCACCGTGTCACAGCGGCAGTGCTCCGCGATGCACCCGCGGACACGCGCTTGGCTTATTCCAGGAAAATTATCCCTAGTATAAATAGAACACTTAGGTTCATTTTTAATTATTCTCGACTTGGTGGAGCAAGAACGCTGGTTACGGTGCACTTTGAGAACGAAAATTCTTAGGGTTTTCTATCCCTTTCTTCCTTTTCAATTGTTTGCATGATTTCCATTCATTTAACGATGTTCAATCCACAAATGAGTGGCTAATTCTCTTTCTTGCCGAGGTTATGAACTATTGTATTGAAATGTAATTGTTGAATTGCTGGTTTATTTTACCTTTTCTTCTATGGTTGTTCTATTTAATTGCTCTTACTACGTTAATATCCGCTAATGTTAATGTAAATCCAAAAGTCCTGCTTCACCGAGAGGGCAAGAAATTGAAAGTTGTGAATTAATAGGATATGATCTGTTCTTTGTTTGGGAAAATTGGGAATTGATTTACCTTCGTGGATAGAAATATACCCGAAAGTCGTATTAGTCATGTGTGGAATCTCTTTTGTATGGCTAGAACTTGAATTTCTTCTTATCAATAAAATGTAGGAAGGTTCAGATCCTTCTGTTGGGTTAAATACGAGAGTTTTATCCATAGGCATAAGTTCACTAGCAACCTGAGGAAAAGATAAACCATGTACATCGATAGTTAGTTTCTTTACATGTTCTTTTGTAGCCTCAAGATGCTCACATTCATAGTTCAGACCACTTGTATAGATATTTTACTTTAGTATAAAAAGTTTCCAAAATACAAAAACTTTTCTTTTTACACTGTCTTCATTATTGTAGTGGTAGTAAAGTAACACTTGAAAAGGTTTCACCCCATAGTCCTGCCTCGTGGGTTCGACATCCGCTCTTAAAAGAGCCACTATATTACTTGCACGACCCGCACACTTGCGGCTCATCGCTGGCTACAACATATCATCCTCAAACGAGTGGCAAGTGGAGGTGTCAAACAGGAAATTAAACAGATTTTAAAATGGTGAATGCACAATGCTTCGGACGGGGAAAGCAAACCGGATGATGCATTGTGGGCAATCGAATTGCATATAAGTCACCCATTGGGACTTCACCAGAAAATTGGTTTATGGGAAGGCATGTCATCTACCCGTGAAGCCGGAACATCGAGCTTTTTGGGCTGTGCTAAGTCAATATGGATCCCGCGCTGCGGTGAGCATGGTGATTGATGCACTGAGTGAGTTGGATGAGTTTCGATGGCTATGAAAGTGAAAAATACTACAAAGAAAAATGAAAAGGTGGCACCTATTAGGCACATGGTGCATCTAATCTTTGAGTCGCCAAAAGGTGTTGCTATTCAACTCAAGGTTGAAACTCTTCCTGGTGGAAATTGTGTTCCAAGTTGGTCGTACGTTTTGGTTAGCAAGGATGACCTGCACACGGCTGCTGAATTGTGGCAAGAGGATAAAAGTGCCACATTTTTTGGTGAATGGACAGAGGGTGTAAGCACTACCGATGAAGACGTTACCGAGAGAAGACGTCTATCACCTTAGTAGATGAATGACGATGACAAGCTGCCGAGCCGCGATGGTAACCAGCGCCGCACCTGGAGGCAACCCGTGGATGTAATTTACTAGACTAGTTAGGAACAAATAAAAAAAAGAAAAAAAAGAAAAATAGAAATTAAAAAAAAAAAGGTCGGCACTATATGGGAGGCAACCCACCATTCTACCGCTTGTTGTTTTTTGATGATTTTCGTGTGAAATATGGAGGCAAAAATACAAAAATCGCAAAGGGAAAAAAATAAAGGTAAAAAGTGAAAATTGGGGCAAGAAATAGTGAGCTCCACGCTGCTATTCGTGTCACTCTGAGGGCCGCACCTCCGTGTTAACCTCCTTGACACGTTGAGGCCAACCTGTGCTTGTGAAGATTTCTAGTGAGCTTTCGCTGCCGGGCTCCAGAAACATGCAGCTCGGGCTCGTGGACACGCTGAGGCCAATTTCGCGTCGGGTTAGATTGGGGCAACGGGTTGACCCGCGCGGGTCCGATCTCTTTTAACCCCAAAATTCTTATTTTCCCCATTTTTCTTGAAATCCTCCGCAACAAACCCCAATCTCCCTTCTCCCTCAACGTGCTACGGTTCTAAATTTAGAAAATTTCTTCAATTCTTACTTAAACTTCTTCAAGTAAAGGTATGTTCTAGATTTTTTTCATTCCCGCTTCATATTTCGATTCTGAACATGTTTTCGATGAAATTCTTCCCTATGTTATTAATACGATGTGTAATTAATTAGGTCATGGATGAATGTTGATTTTGTGCTAATGTTGTGTTATGAACTCAATAATTACATGATTTGTATTGAAAATCTTACATTGTTGATAACTAGTGAGAAATTTAGTCGGGAAGAAAGAAGAAAAGTGGGAAATACGATATTGTATCGTATGTGTTGCTGGATGATAAAAACTTTGTGCTTAAACTTGGATTATGTTATGGTCAAGATTGATTGGGAATGAAAGAGGGAAAATCCCATGCGCTTGCTGCTACAAATTGCGAATTGCTCATGATTGTATAAATGAATCCGATGGATGAACTTTCATAATGCATTGTATAAAAGTCCGATTAGTACAATGAAATTGTTCCATCGACTTTTATGAATGCACTAAACCTTTTGGGAAATAAGAGTTTAAATTATATGGTTGTTCTTGTCGACCGTATCACTACTAGCTAACGACTAAGTGTGGGGTGATTAATTTAAGCCCAGCCTTAATAGTAGCAAACTATACCATGAATGACATTTGAAATATATGCTTTTGATGGATGTGACAAATGTCTCGGAAGAAAGACAAAGGAAAGGCGCATCCAAATCCGGCGCCTACGTAAAAAACCTGAGAATCGGGGGCGTGAGTGCCAAGCAAAGACCACCTGCTCAATGTGGGCAACGTAGACAATATGGAAACACGATGGGTTACATATGAGGGAGAAATGGTATGCCAAACACAAGGAAACCAAGTATTTCCTGCAGGAACAAATAGCACGGAACCACTAGTTCAAGAATTCTCGAGAATCCTACATGATAAACATCAATTGGTTAAACTTCATCTTCAAGAACCCAAAGAGTGAAATCTCCATCTCATAAGGGAATTTACGCTAATTGGAATCCACGCGCGCACCACACAGCTAAGATCAGAGGACAGTGGTTACTTTTGAACCATAACATCTAAATGCCATCTGGGACGCGGACAATGTACGCACATGTCCTCCGCACCGAATATCACTCCATCATATGCGTATATCGGGAATGCACTTATGTCGAGTACGATCAATATAGGAGTTGTCACAAGGAAAGAGGATATCACTGCATTTCCATACTCCCAAATGAATAGAGAAGTGAGGATCTCATAAAGATAGTATGTAATTTCGTCGATCCTGGTGCACAATCATCGATGCTACCCGGAAAAGTTTGTTCTATGTATGCATCGATGAAAGGACCTGAGATAAATGTTGGAACGGTGATTATTTCCGCCATAAAGAAAGCCAAACTTTATCAAGGGCATCGCATTGTTTTGGTGGTCTTCTCACTACTTTCCTCAAGTAATATGGTATCAAGAGAGGCCCCGGACTAAGCCCCTCAATCCTTGACCTAAGGTGTTTTTAGATGTCACTAAGACCAAAGCACCCGATACAACATTTGGTCCTCGTGCTTACACTCTTCGCCGAGCGATATGCTCAGATGGCTAATACATGGCCCGAATGTATGGGATGCAGATGCCGTAACCGCGAATTGCCAAGTGCCCGCGACGGGAGTGACGAATCTGCGGGTAGCTCGATACGGATTATCCATTTAATGAGCATGCCCGAGCTTTATGCGTAGTTGGGCCCGCATTTGTAGGAACCGCTGATGACGACGCCTCCCTACCGGGAGCGAGGAAACGCATCGGGATGACTAAACATTGAGTCGAGGAGGACGACGAAGAAGATTCCGATCTCGAGATAAGGCATTGACACCTGATGAAGATATTGAACATTTGATTGACCGTGTTACACCACCCAAACTTTGTTTTTAACATAGATATGCGAACACCGTACGTGTTCCAACTAAGTGTGGGGTGGAGTAGTTAGGTGCCTGTGTAGTAAGGCCGTGATGTGCTTGTGTTTCGTGTCTGCTTAATGTGTGACATTGTGTTTCGTGTTATGTTGTTGATGCTTTTGTGTGTTGGTGATGAGGGGATGTAATTGTAATAAATTGTTAAGTAGTTATTTGTGTAATTAGTTATGTAAGTTATTTGCTATTTTTATTTTTTACTTTATTTTTCTATTTTTTTTTATTCGGGTTTCTCGATTTTTGTTTTCTGCTTTTTCGAGAATAGTCCCTTTCGAACCGAAGTCGTAGATAGTGACCGTTCCCTTATGATGGATGGATGACGACCGCCTTAAGGGAAATTTAGTCAAGAGGTTTATATTTTTTTTGAACACATATTAATTAATGGTTCGACATTCTTGTTAGGTGCTATATTGTAAGATGCAAAGTTGCTGATTAGGATGGTAGCACGCAAGGTGTTAAACATGTTGAGACACCTAGTCTCTAGAATTCGACTGGATGTGATTAAAGCTTAATTTTGAATTCTTGTAATTAACTGAAAGTTAAGAGTCTGCGAATATGTATTGAATTGAGCATGTGCACAGGTGCTGAGTGCGGTTTTTCTAATATTCCATGCTACTACGGCGTCTTAACTCTTTTGCCTCGCGCAGTATATAAAACGAAATGAAGCGATGTGGATTGTAAGAGAGGATGTAGGCATTTCTTTTGAATGAACTCAATTTTATCCCTTATCTTACCTACCTTGAAAGTTAAACTTAGTTAGCCCCATCGAGCCTTAAGCCTATTCTTGATAGTTACAATATAAGCTTAATCCTTTTCTTTCATTAGCCGTGAATTTGATTCAAAACTCCTAAGCGCTTAAGTGAAAATTTTCAAAGAGTGAAGGAGTGAGAAGCGTGAAATAGAAGGGAGAAAGTAGAAGTTGTGAACGCGGAGAAAAGGACAAAGGTGCACTTGTTTGAAAATGATTGATTATTAGTAGAGAGTACAAAAGTAAATGAAAATTTGCTTAAATACGCGTTACTAATAGTAAGCCGAGTGTGCTTAAAGAAATGGGAACAAAAAGAGAAAATTCAAGAGTGAGAAGAATGGGAAGTATAGAGGAGATGTCTTTAGTGAATGTGGATGTAGTAAAAGCGCTTGGGGAAAGATAGTCACTATTACTGCCAGAAGTACCTACCCGTCCCTTAGCTTACAAAGACAACCCATTAAGTCCTACTTGATCTTACGTTCATACATCCTTAAATTAGTGGAGTAAACACTAAGGGCAAGCTTATGGTTCACTACATGATGCATGTGAATTCTTTGAGAGAGTGAGCGTACTTATACTCATATACCCATACCTTTTGTGATTTGAAATTCTTGTGAATAAAAATAAATCCCTTTGTGTTGTGAGGGCACATGTTTAATGAGAGATAACATTCATGTGATTTCCTTGATCGGTTGATTTGCATGAGTTTGCTAAGATTTAGAGTCAATTCTGAGGTTAGGAAGTCTTAACATAGTTGTAATTCATTTTAATGATGAAATCATGCATGCCTTATTTTTAACTTGCTATCTTAAATAATCCTTATAGCCATAGCTTGAATTGTCGTGCTAAATTAGCTATGCGTGAGTCTTCAATTACATGAGATGTGAAAGGGTGGTTCGAGGACGAACACGACTTTAAGTGTAGGGTAGGTGATCTTGGGCATAATTGCATGCCCAAGAGATACTTTATTACTTAATTTTGACTTGTTTATCTACTTATGTGTATACATTCTCATGTGGTTTATATGTAAATGTTGATTTATACTAACCAACATGATTAGTTATTGTTTTTGTAGTTAGAATGAATTTTGGGAACTAATCTACAAGTTGGTGAAGTGGAGGAATGGACTAGGAAGAAAAACTCGAAAGTCGACAAGAAAATGCTAAAACTTGATGCTCCGCGACAGGCCGTGTCATGCCACCACCGCTGAGGCATTCTTCCTAGAGGGATTTGTGCTGCATTGCAGTGAAGGTGCGCGATGCAGCACCGTGTCACGGAGCCCATGCTCCGCGGCTCACTTGACACGCGTGGGAGCACTTAGCCGCCACTGGATTCCAGCTGGCGTGCGCTTACGTCCGTGGCACGGAAGCCGAGGCTCCGCGATACCCTCCGTGTGTCACGCTGAAGATAATAATCCGCACTCCAAGTTCCAAAGGAAGCTCCGCGATAAGACCGTGGCACGGAGCTGATGCCCGCGATACCTCCGTGCCACGTTGCCGCTTATTCTAAAAATTTCTCACTTGTATAAATAGCACACTTAGGTTTTATTTTGATATATATGACATTTCACGCTAGAACGCGGTATCGGGCGCGCTGAGCTGAAGTTCTTGGGTTAATTTTCTTCCTTTTGTTCTCTTGAATTTCAATTGCTTGTATGTATTCTACTTGTTTGAAGATATTTAATCATCAAATGAGTGGCTAATTCACCTTTACCGAGGTTGAGGATGATTGCGTAGTATAATTGATGTTATTTCGCTTATCTTCTCTACAAATATTGTTCTACTAATTTTTGCTTACCACATTAATGCTTGGCCATTGTTAATGTACATCCTAGAATGCCAGCTTTATTTCCTAAAGGAAGATTAATTGGATATATGATCTGGTAGGGATCATGTTCATGTCTTGGTTGAGAAATTAAGAGAAGATTAACATTCGTATTGTGAAATATATATGTAGTGTCATATTTGGTCATCTATGGAATTTGTTGTGTATTGCTAGAATATGAAACGTTTGCATCACGTAAATGTGTAATGTAAGTCTCATGATTCTTTAATTGGAGAGGAGCTTCGAAAGAGCCAATCCATTGGTTAATAATTCCCGACCAACAACCGAAGAGAAGTTGTTACACTCATGTACCCCAACACATAGATGCCTCTATTCGCGTGTTGGTTAAGCGATTCAGCCATACATGCTAGAAAAGGCCCGGAAAAGATCGGACGAGAAACCCCGTCGGGAACCATCGCGGAAGGAGCCGGGCGTGAGAGCTCCCTCTCGCGATGGCAACGTGTCACGGAGGTGGTTCTCCGCGTTACCCTCCGTGACACGTCGTCCCGTTCTGTGCACAAGTATATAAAGCTCACGGCTTTTAATTCATTAATCACATTATATTTCCGTAAAACCGCGAGAGAGAACAGGGGAAAACGTAAAGTGTTGATAATTATCGCTCGATTACAATCACAAACATAGTCCAACCAAATTAACCTCGTGACACTGAGGTATTTAGCAAGAGGGAGCATTCCTACGCATTTAGTTTCATGAATTCTACGACAAATCGCCGAGCCACTGGACTAAGGTAAGTGGAATTGCTCCAAATTAGTGTCAATGTGCCTTAGCCTTAAAGTGAATATTTCTCCCTTCTCGGGACTTTCGAGAAATAGCAGATTTTTGACTCGTTCGATAAGCAAAAGTTTGGGCTATAAATATATCAAAAGTGACGTTTTCTTTAGAATATTGCAATTATTCCTAATTGACTTATATGTGATGCGCTGGGAGAAATAGTCGGAGTACTAACCGAGTCATTCGATAGTCTGATAACCCGAGGTTAAGGTATGTAAAAGCCGCTTCTCAAGTAGTTAGTAGCTTAGCCTTGTATATCATAGTAAACTCTATAATAGAATCCTGAGTTGAATGATGAGTATTGTGCAAGTTCATTAAATCCGGTTTGCGCATATATCGTACTCAAACTGAAAAGTTAGTAAAGCATGCGCCAAATGACGAGTTAGCATTCCGTACTCGCATAACACAATATGTGTTTTATTTCCAAGCATGTTTTAGAATGATATGATACAGATATCCGAATAAAAGTTAGTAAAGTAAAATCGTATAGACAGATAGTATCCCTGCTATAGATTAGCCATTCCGTATAGATGATATCTGTTACGTATTAGCTTCATACAAACAGATAATATCTTATCCATGCGCTAGATAAAGATCGAGATTCAAGATAAAAGCAAGATAAGAATCAAAAGATAATACAAAAGAAATCGTAATTCATATAGTATTTTTCTGTGCTTAAACATGCTTGCTATATATGTGCTTATTGTTTGTTGAAACTTGATTGTATGGAGGGCACCCTTTGAGCATCCTCGCGCCCCCCGGGCTGGCAACCGTGTCGCCCACCGAGCGGTGGGTTTACGCTTACCCAAGGAGTGACATGTCGTCCCCAACGCTTGGACGGCGACGGGATGAAGCTTTCCCATATCGCTGATCAAGACACAAGACAAATAGCTCCCGTTGTGCGCAAGCCCTCAGTGGAACGATTCGATACGCTGAAGCATAGATACAAGATATGAGTCCTCCGGCACTCCCGTACATGGTTATTTACATCTGAGGCTATGGCCCGAGCCGAGACCTGCGGGCCTGGGCAGAGTATGCTCGTAGTTAGCATATGAGTGGAGTGACTTATTTTGGCCGGTTTTGACCCTCGGTAGGTATAGATTGCTCGTTTGCTTGGCGCCATCAACCGACTTATGTGGGTGGAACATACTTTTATGTTTACATAATATATATATATGTATTTATGTGCTATATACTTGTTATTTATGCGCCAGGCCGTCGTGACTCACAGTACGTCCGCTCTATCAAGATAGAAAAGCTCGATTCAGTCATACGCTCTTCCGTATTCGCTATTCTTGCTATTTAGAATTGTCGGGTTATGTTCTTATTATTCGCTTGTATTCGCTGTTTTGCATACTCGCATCAGCCGGCACCGACGCCCATTGGGGTGCCGCATTACTTGCCCGGCAGTACTCATGCACGGAGGCGATCCTCGTGATTCCAAACACTTTATAGAGCCACGCCTCCCGTCATCCTGAGCTTGATATTCGGGAGGTGTAGTTCATTTTCTTTATCAGACAGCATGGGCAGGCGTGGCCCCGTCCCGACCATTATATCAAGACTATAGAGGCTTCAGAGATTGTATTTATTCATCTCCCCGGTGGTTGGGCCAGCCGGCCATGCAGGCCGTGCCTTTGTTCCGCTTGTTCGTTTTTGATTATGTTGGCTGTAAGGGGCCATAGTCTCGGATAAGAGGTGACTCACGGCCACATAGCTTATTCAAGATCCTATCATGAGTTACAAATAACTAGATAGCATGGGAAATTTATCGCCCGCATAGGTTCCCTTTATAAGTATGTTTCGGTTAGCTATTATTACGTTTATTGTAGTGGCTATAGGCCTTAGTCTACGAGGCCGTATTTATACCATTATATAGCCCGTTGTTTTAGAAGTCTCGAGATAGAGCTAGCCAGCAAGAGATGTGCCTAGGCTCACCAGCTAGCGTCTGTGTCCTACTAGGGCACTGTGCTGGCCATACCTGAAGGCTAAGGTGATTTAAGTGTTGACCGAAATTTAACTACAAATTATATATATCTCGCATGTTTTGCGTTAACCTCAAACTTTCTTCTTCGTGCTATTGTTCATTATAATTTACAATATTTTTACTTAAAGTTAAGCATTAACTAGTATTATTGAAAATTCACCATTTGTCTCCGTTTTGTCTCTGGCTGTGGTAAAGAATTGCGTATACTAAACACTTAAAGAAAAATTACTATCACATTACGCCTCCCGTGGTTCATACCCGCTTGAAATAAAGTCACTTTATTACTTCAGATGACCACGCACTGCGCGTAGTCGGGAGGAACAAGTTTTAAGCTGTCTAGACCAGCAATTGGTTATTTAATTTTCTGTTGTTAGTTTCATAAGTTCGACAAGTGTTGATGACTTTGATCTTAGCCTTCTGCGTGCATAAATTGTTTCGAACGATGGCAAGGGGATAAGGAGTTGGTGGATCCATGTTAGAGCGAGCACAATTTCACTACGTAAAAGGAAGTCAGAAGGTTATGCCATAAGGAGACACCTGAGCAACAATAGCAACCACCACTGGGTGGAAGCAGAAGTGTCTCGAAGAGATGGTCAGCAAACCGGTCAATGAGGCAATCCTATTATGCAAACAATGTAACATCCAAACATTCAGTCAAATAGGAGGAAGACGGAACTTGGCAATATGGTGCAAGCTTATTGCACACCGTAATTTGCTGGTGTCTCCTCAGAAGATCCACAACATCTCCAAACTTCTTGGAGATAAGTGACATATATACCCGTTGGAGTATCATCCGATTATGTGAGGCATACTATTCCCCGTTTTCTACCGCCGGGGAAGCCAAGAGATTATTAAAGGTCGAAACCGTCAAATTCCTATTACTACTTGGGATGACTTAGAGAGGAGGTTTTTGATACTGATTCTTTCCATCGTAGTGATGCCTTAATTCTTGTAAGCCACTTTAAGTTTCAAACAGAGAGGGTGAGAATTGGTTTGTGCTTGGGAGAGGTTCAAGTCAATGCTAACCTCACCATCACCAGTTTAATGACGTTGGTGTATACATTCATTGAGGGCTTGGAACCACATACAAAGATTTTGTTAGATTCAAAGAATGGGGAAGGCATTGGAAAAGTCCTACGAAGAGCTTTACACTTGCTGCAACTGAAGACAAGGTAATCCTAATGGAATGCGTATACAACTCGGTGAGAAAATAAAGCCATAGGGGTCTTTGAGGTGGATGGATTCACAGCCTATCACTCCACGTATAACTTCTTTGCAAAATCAATCCTACTACCATTTCAAGACAGTATTTGTTTCACGCACAAGTCCCACTCAATGTAGTTCATCGTGTGTGGTGTCCATGGAAGTAGTGAACACTCAACCGAGTGTTGTGGTGCCAATCCAAATTCAAGAAATTTTGTTAAACACAAGAGGAGCAAAAGAATCGCAGTGGAAATAGTTACAACCCAAATTATTGGAGTGAATCATTTGAATTTTTCACGGAGTAATAGTCATCGAAAGGGCGTAGTTCAAACCGTGGCATGCAGCTGCAATTCATAAATAATACAATTTTCAGCCACAAATGTAGGAAATAATGCACCTCCTCAACTGCACATCGAGATATGCTCTCAAACCATAATATTAATCCAAAGGCAGATGCAGCCGATCAGTAAAATTGATAGCTGATATGAAAAAGCAAGAATGAGAAGGGATTGAGTACGCTGGGATAGTTATCGGGAGCCCAAAATACAGACCGAGGGGAGGGGATTACCTAGCAGATACAAACCCAAATCCTAAGTAGAATGCAAACAGCACCAGTAGCAACTAGGGAGTGTAATCAGCACACCTCGAAATCTGGGACATCGTAAAAGGACTTAAGAAACCATGATGTGAGGGGGAATGAAAAGGCAAGAGAGATGGAAAGCACTCACCGCCCTCCGTTTCCTTAAAGATTGAAAAAGCACAAGGAGGAAGCATGCTTTAAGAAGTTCATTGAAGTGCTGCAAGCCGAATACACATCGAAGTTTGATGACCTCTAATCTGGGACGAGTCGATGGGAAAACACCCCAACTAGCTCAACAAAAACCAAATGAAATAATACATCTTAAAACAACTATGTTCTAGTCCTTGAAAGATGAGGATCACCAAATAAGCAGGTGCTAACTCAATGTCGACTACAACTGGCTGAACCTCGAGACCGGTCCCGCATCATGAAACGATGCAAAGATAGAAAGTACGTGGTTAGTACTTGGAATGTACCGGTATACAAGGTAAGCAAAATCGCTAAGTGTAATAAATATTTAAAACATTTCAACATGTCAAGCTTTCAACATGAGAGGAAAGGCATACATGCATTCTTTCAATTCATAATCTTATCATAACACGACTATGCATAGCTTTATAGCACGCACTCATCTAATGACTCCAAAGCCAAATACAACATTTATATCTAAAGGGGAACAATGAGTCAAACCTTACTTAGAACATGCATGCATAAGGTGTCATCATTATGAGAAATGGATAGTGGGACACTCACTTAACCGACATACCACGATAGAGCTGACGTGGTCCCAACACACTCAAGTGGGTAGAGCCACCCAAAGCTTGCCAACATGGATCTATACCATATCAACATCAAGTCAAGCGGCCAATTCCGGCCGATCGCTTACGTGGGAGGTCCCGAGCACATGGCCAGTATAAACCTATGTTATTAGAGTTATGGGAATAGCATCACCTCTAACCCGCTCTGCTAGACTCTTCTCCCAAAAACATGCAATGCCTCTACATCATAACGAAGCTCAATATGAAATCATGCATGACTCAACGTCGTATGAAAGAAGCTCAAATTGTCTATTATTCATGCATATGAGAAGCTTTATTTTAAACATACCACAAGCTCAATCAAAGGTGGGAGCATCTACTCCAAATCATGTGGTAAGCTACATGTAGAAATATTTACTCAACATACCACAAGCTATAATTTATAATAAGAATTAAAAATTTTACTTTTAAATAAAGCTTATGTCGGAAAAATCACTTTAATCAACATGTGGGCATCACCCAAAGCTTTATCATACTAGATCCAATCGACACTTTTGAAACAATATCAAAATCATGGGTTGTTTTAGAACATGATTTTATCATCAACTTCATCATCATCACACATATATCATAAATCACCTCTTTTATGAACTCTTCACCCATGAGTGTTTTAGATTCAAATTTTAGAAAAAATAAATTTTATAAGGGAAAACAACATAGAATATGCCCAAGCTTCATAAATCATCAATATAAATATAATCTAATCATACCCATACATAAAGATTGAAGAATCATGCACTGTAAACACCATACTTGATCATAGATAATTTATCACATTTTGATAGCGTTTGCACATGGGTGTGGAAGAAAACTCCCACTCATAACCTTATATACATGGAAATGGTGAATTATAACACCCTCTAATAACCCAAGTTGAGATTCCAATGGAAATCTTGAGATTTTGCCTTGAATCTCCCCTTCAAACCTTCAAACTTGCAAGCATGAGAGTAATGGCTTAGGATAGATTTTACCCTGCTTAAAACCCACTAAAATGAGCCTTAAACGATGTAGTATAGGTCTTAGGAACTTAGGAAATTATGAGAAAGCCCTTACTAATTCGTAGAAAATAACCGCATGACCCTAACGGGTGACCCGATGACTCGTTACTTCCGGGGCCAATGATTCATGATTGCTCGTCAAGTACACCTGGATGACCTGTCTACCGGGGCTCGTACGCATGACTTAATGACTCGTCCCCAGTGGCCACGACGGTTTCATGGCCACGACTCGTGGCCACCTTCCATATGGTGCACCGCTCTAACATTCAACCCGTTGCTCACGGTCACCATGAGTTGTTGGGACTGCCACGACTATGGGTTCCCATCCGGTTAGTTCATTGGTTGTCATTCTAACTTAACTCCAACCTCACCCCACGAGTGACATGACGACTCATGGTGTCTGACCACGAGTTGTCCTCTCCCTCGTGGGGACCCCGATCCTTCATCTATTCCGTGCCTTCCCACGGTCACTGGACGACTCGTGGGTTCTCCCCTCACGAGTTGTTCCATGATTCTTCTGTGCCTGCAACATCAAATTCCAAAATTTTCCCATTTCAACTACCGGGTCCGATCCTGATCCCCCGGGTATAACACTTCCATTAGAAAGATTGCTAATCAAATAGGGAGCTTCAATTTCTCCGATTATACGTAGATTACACAAAATCCCGAGCTTTGATTTCTCCTGGAGCAATGTCAACTAATCCATGGAGAATGAAAATAAGGACAATAATTCAGATATACAATTTTCCAGATCTTTTCACCAAAAAGTTCTAATTCTTTTTTTGCTTTCTCCGTGAGATTTGCAATTTTCGTGATCCAGATCAGCCATGGCCGAGAGAGAGAGAGAGATCAATTTCTTATGAGAGGGAAAATCCATAAATATTGAGAATTTTAGAAGAGGAGAAAACTGACATTGAATTGTAGAGAAATACGATAGTGGGATCTGGAGAAGGTAGAGGGCTCGATACATATCTAAATTCAGCTATTTTTATAATTGTTTTTAATTCTTGTAATTTTTTAAAAAGTATTGCTATATATTATAAATAGTAAGGTTTGCTTAATTATGTAACTTTTCAAAATTATATAACTACAAACTTAACTATTTATTCACAATATATACTCATACTTCTTTAAAAAAAAATAAAAGAACTTAGCAAAATAATTATAAAATAGTAAATTACCGATTTTCAAAATAGTAAATATTGTATCAACTTTTCACTAATATCTCGAGTTACTATCTCGTGTTTCTCTCCACCACCGCCCGAGTTTTTCTCTTCCAAACACCCCAAGATTTTCCGACATCTCTCTCTCATTACCATCATCAGCTTTGATTCTTGGGCAAGTTTTATCTGATTCGCACCTGAGCTTTGAAATTGCTTCCTCCCTCCCTCTCTCTCCAATAACACCCAATTAATCTATTGTAGATCTGAATTATTGCCCTTCTTCTTATCATTCTCCATGGGTTGACATTGCTCCGAGAAATCAAAGATCCGCATTTTTATCATTATCTAGAGAAATTAAAGCTCTAGATTTGATTAGCAATTTTTGATAGAGAAGCCTTTGCTTTAGCATTGTCAAAGAAAATTGGAAGCAAGAAATTTTATTAGTAATCTATCATTGCCGGATTTCTCGTTTTCTTTTTTTTTTGTCAATTAACAATGATTTAATTTGATATACTACAATTTTTTCAAGCTTTTGTCTTTCTATATCAATGGCGTAATTCAATACGTATGTATCGCATTATCGACTCGATATATATTGATACAGCTGCCTTCATCTTTTTTTATCTTGATTTCAAGATGTTTTTGATACGTGAGTATAATAATTCAGATATATAATGTATAAGAATGATCCTTCGATAATAGAATGACAAAGACGATCTTCATCTTGTATCACGATTATTACATTTTATGATGCATGCTTTGTTTTCATATTAAATAATACAATACTAAAATGTATTAATCGATAATAGACTGGAGCAAAGAACGATATAAACACACTAATCTTTGTATGTGAGTTATCACATTCTATGATACAAATTTTATTTTCATATTAATGACACAATATATCACCCTTTCTCAATTTTCTTTTTAGATACAAATCCAACTACTTGAAACAATATTATTTTCATATTAACGATACAATACTAAAATATATCAATCGATGATAGACCATGTTAAATCTACATGCACAATGCTCATCTTGTATCTAAGTTATCATATTCTATGATACAAACTTTGTTTTCATATTAATGATACAATATATCAAGATCGCTATTTAGATATCTTTTCAAAATTGTAATGCTGATACACCCAAAGTAAAAGAAGAAATTTTTTCCGAATCTATATTTTTCCAAGATGAGAATTTTCATAGATATGGAATTTTGTATAAACTATTTATATATGGTGAAAAAAATTAAAAATGATTAGATCAAAAGCTTCAGTGATTTACTTCCACCGAATACGCAACATCCGTTAAAAGATATTTAATAGCATAGTTCAAGAGTGATCTGAGGTTTTTTTATTTAAATATACATTATAAATAGTTTTCGATAAATTTTATCAAAAACTAAAAAAATATGCTATTTTATGTAATTTTAAAAAAAGTTATTTTACATAATTACTTTACTATGGGACTACTTGAAAATTTCTTTTAATAGAGATATAAAGGTGTTTGGTTAGAAATTAAATGAAAAAATATTTCTTGAAAAATAATTGAGCTTCTTACGTTTTTAAAGTATTTATATAAGTAAATAGAAAATATTATTTAAAAAATATTTATATATAATCTAGCAAAACACTATAGGGTGAGATGAGAGGGGAGCTAAGGGTTCAAAGGTGGAATGGGGTGGGAGGGTTGTTTTGGTGAGGAAGAAACTATAAATTCCAATGTAACTTATGAAACTTTTTTTCCTACTTTCATTAAAGAAGTTATTTTCCTCACTTTAAGAAACTTATTTTTCTAGAATACTTTTTAAAAAAAAAATTAACCAACCAAATATGAAAAATTGAAAAATATATTTCTTCATCTATTGTGCTAATATACACCTATATACAAACTCTAAGCATTTATTGACATATTCTTTTGTTAAAGATTAGATTTAGCAATTGAAACCTAAAATATTTAGTATTATATAGATATTTTCAATTATAATAGACGATTTAATAGAAAACTAAATATATTATTCCTCCTCCTTTCTCTCCTCATCCTCGTACTTATCCTGCTACTTCTCCACCTTATCCTCCTTCTATTTCTTCTATTGCTTCTCCTCCTCCTCCTTTTTTTTTCTCTTTTTCTTCTATTTCTCCGCATTCTCCTTTTGATTCTTCTTTTTCTTTTTCCTCTTCTCCACCTCTTTTTCTCCTTCTCCTCCTCCTCCTACTTCTTATCCTCCTACTTCTTCTCATTCTTAATCTTCCCCTGTTCTCCTCATCTCCATATTATTCTCTTTTTTCTTCTCCTTCTACTTATCCTTATTAATCTTCTTATCCTCCATCTCCTTCTCCTCTTTCTTCCTTTTCTCCTCCTCCTCCTTCTTCTTCTTATTTTTGATCGAGTAGGTGTGAGTGATTGTTATTGGAATTGGTTAAATATATAAAGTCAAATACATATATAAAAATGAGAAAGATTAGAAGTTATCTATACCTATTTCAAGTTAGAAATTCGACCTAGAAAACATCTCTATGATATATGTATATCACATTGTACATTATGATATTAGTATATATCAGACATAAATTTTTGTTGAGAAACACAAATATGCATGATATACAGAAGATGAATAGATAGATGATGTGACAGATATTAATATATATACGTGTGTGTGTGTGCGCGTATGCGTGTATCTCTGTGTGTGTGTGTGCGCGCGCGCGTGTGTGTAGTATGTGTACACAGAATGCAGTAAGGATATATAGATGTGGTTATTTTCAACCTAAAGTTTTCAATCTGAAATGTAGCTCAAATTTGCCGAATATCATCTCAAATATCTCTAAATTGATGTTAAAACTTCTTAATATGTTGTCAACGAAATCTAATATTATTCACTGATTTAATCACAAATATGTAAATCGAAAAGAATTGAATTACGCTTCAATGGTCTTTGTGAGAAATAAAGGAGAAAATATTATTGAATTGTGTATTCATCTTATCATACTGAGTCATATTTATAGACACTATATTATATTTTTTTTTTCATTTAGGAAACTACATACAATTCTATTCCTATTTTTACACTCCCCTTGAACTGGTACATAAAAGTCATATGTACTGATCTTGTTACCAATGTAGCTAATACAATGACTAGTGAGTGACTTGGTGAAAATATATGTAAGTCGATCACTTCACTTTACACATAGTGTAATAACATCTTTTCTCGATAGTCACAGTAAATTTCTATGTTCTTAGTCCTTTTGTGAAATACCAAATTCAATGCAATATGAAAAGCTGTTCGATTATCACACACAAGTTTCATATGATGGATTTGTCAAAATTTTAATTATCAAAACACAATAATATCTAAATCTACTTTAAATATCTTATGAGGCTATATTGAAGTTTTGATGATTGGCAAACTGTGTACATGTGACATTCTGTCACGACCCGAGTTTACACCTTGGAACATGAAACTTAGGATCACAAGTGACCCCAAGCAAAATACTGGTAAAGAATAATTCTATTAAGAATGATCTACTGTAAAATAATATTAACCAGAAGCTAACTAAAGAAATAACGAAATACTAAATAATAACAAAGATCTGATCAAACTTTGAAATCTCAAGCTGAATCTAACATAAACTATCAGAAAGCCTTCTAAAAGAACTGATGAGTTAGCTGGGGGAAATTGAACTGAAATAACATGCAAAGACTCTATCTTTAATCAGAAGTATTGCAAATAGTTTGAATATGATGGGATAGATTGAATTGAGAACCCTGACTGTACTGGAATGTGGGAGAACTTATAACCGACATATAACTACGTGAGCTAGACATAGAGTTCGATATGCACACCCCATCAAAGAGACCCCACTGTACCTTGCCATGATATAGTGGCTGAGATGTGTAATCACTGTTTGGTGGCTCATTCAGGCTAATAACCTACGGTGGCATATAGTTCTGGGAACCTGGGTGTGATGAACCCCGCCCCGGTGTCACGACCCGAACGTAGCCTCGGATCGAGACACAGGACAAGAAACCCCAAGAGGCTCCAAGTAGATCCATGGCATGAACATAACGTCTAAACTCAACATGATAAAGCGGAAGTCTACATACATACATCTATATGAAGCTAGAACTGAATCAACAACGACAAGCTGATTTCTACATAATGTCTGAAAGCCTCTAACATAACTAATAAGTTGATGGGACGGCACCCCCAACTAGCTCAACAAAGTATGAAACTGTAATAACATAGCAAACTATAGATGTCCGATCATCCTCGAAGGATGAGGACTCACCAACACCGTCTGGACAGGTTTGAGAGGGGAGCAGGGGCTAATGATGTGACTGAGACTGATCCCTCAGACCTGTATCATGAAACGATACAACATAGAGTATGCGGTCAGCAATTGAAATGTACTAAGTATGCAAGGTAAGTAAAAACAGACAGTTAAAATACATAAGAGTGCATAAGAGTAGGAGAGTATGATCATGAAGTAAATATCACAATGTAAACATAAGGGCTCAAGATTTTCAAAACATTCATAATATAAACATAATTATAGTCATAAGAGAAAAATTTATAAAACATAACTTGAACCAAAGTAACATAAACATAATCATGCATAAGTCATGAGGAACAATGGGAGGACTCGTCATAACCGACACCATCATGATAGAGCCTTACATGATACCCACCTATCTCACTCAAGTGGGAAGATCCGTCCTAGGCTTTTCAGGAAAGAGACGTGCTATATGTGATATCACAAAAAGGGGATCCATTAACATTTGAATATATATAAACCTACGATGGCACGTAGTTCTTAGACACCGTCGTAGTCCTTTGAATGCCGTGCTACTCGGTGCTAGACACTGCTCCCAAAAACATGCACATCAAGGCTCATATAGTAGCCGTAAAATCATTCATGAAGTTCATGGATAAATAAATAATAATATAATGGATCCCACTTGAACTACATGATTAGCCATGAATAAGGGCTCGTGAATCAGCCAAGAGTCATAATCCATAAATCATGAAACCCATGCATTCTTGTAAAACATGTATAACTTGACATTTCATAAATCCATGATCGAGAGGAATTATATCATAAAACATAAATCATAATTGGGCTAATTAAGATCAAGATCATAATGAAATCATAACTTGACTTTTTTTTTATAAATCATACATAATTGGGAAATATTGGACTTAAAGTCAAAGCTATAGATTATATTCAAAATAGTCATAAAATCTACCCACATATAATAAAACATGATTTGATACATGAAGAAAATTGACCCATAGATTGGTCATAGTAAATTTCACCAGAATTGGAATAAACCCCTTAAGATCATGAAATTTGAATCTAGAATTAGAATCCATATAATTTGAGATGAAACTAGGGCATGGGAATGAAAGGAAATCCCATTAATAGCCTCACATACCTGGGTAAATTGATTTCACACTCCCACTTGAAAGACCAAAGGAAATTGAAGAGAATTTGATGAAATTCCTCAAACTTGATCTTCAAGGAAGGCTCTAGGTTGCATGCATGGAGTGAGGATTCTTAGAATGAACTTACCCCCCTTAAAATACACTATTCAGAGCTTAAAACGACGTAGTTTAGGACCTTAAGGCTTAGGAATAACCAAAATACCCTTAATGAAAAACCTGGAAAATCTGCATTGTCAATGACCACGACTGATCCAACGAGTCGTTATTTGATACCAAGACTTGTGGTATCCGTCCATTACTTTTTCTATCACTTTTTAACTTCTTTGATATTGATACAACGACTCGACAGAACGGGTAGTTACTCCAAAAAATGACCCATTACTACCTCCTGTTACCTCGCTAGATTCCAACTCAGGTCTCCAACAATGACTGGTTAGGACTAGTCATTACTAGTCCCAACGACTTGTCATTTTTGGCCGTTACCACTATTTCTCATCTCCTGAATTTCCTCCCAACGGACACTTACAACGACTCATTGTTCCCAACAACGAGTCGTCCCATGACTCGTGCCAGCCTTCTTTGCCCAAGACCATCCTCCTAATGATTCATTCCAACGATCCGTTATTTCAACCAACGGTTCATCCTGAGACCCGTTACTTCCCCAGCCTGCTCTGCAGATTCTCTCCACGAGCACCTCCAACGGGTCGTTAGTCCCACCAACGACCCATACCACGACTCATTCTGAGAAAAAATCTTAGATTTTTACTACTTTTCATTTCAAATCCGGAGTCTAGTCCTAGGCACTTCCAAGGTATTACACCCGCTTGGTGCTAAGTACTACTCCAACCAGAACCTAATTACATCTAACTGTGCTGAGAGCTCGAAACTAATGTCCTAAGACTAAGTCAGGACTGCTTATCTGGATGTGTCCCAAGAGTCTTAGGACCTGAAGGAAACTATGTTTTAAGACTTGCCAGAGCTGCTTTATCTGAAAGTGTCGTAACAGTCTAAAGAACGATGAACATGCTGATAAACTGATACTACTAATTAATGACAATATTACTGAGACTGAACATATTAAAAGCAATGAATTTCCATTCCATAACATGTGAGCATTCATAATTCAAATGAAAATATCATGATAATACAATATTTATATCTGAGTTCTAAATCATGCAAGTTTTATTCAAAAATCATCTAAGGAATCAAGGCTAGGAAAGCAAACTATATAATAAAACCAAGGCATGAATTACTACTAGTCATAGTCCAGGAAAACTTAAAGAATTATTAAAATGGATAAATTCATAAGCTGACTGAAGAAACCCTAGTTTTTTATCTTCTATAGGACTGGAACTAATAAGATTTCTGTAAGTAATTGGGACACAAGGGTGAAAGAAAATTTTCTTGTTGAAGTCCCACATACCTGTAGAAGGATTTCTCTGAGAAAAGCACCTAAATTCTGAGGAAGAGAAGAAGCCCTAACTCTTGCTTGGAACAAAACCATCTGAGTTTCTACGTTCTGATTCTATGAGTTTGGGAGAGAATGAGAAGAAAAGTAGATCGACTCCTTTAATTCCCCTCTAAACGCACCCCAAAATGATGTAGTTTAGGAGTTAAAATAGCAAAAGTCACAAAAGTGCCCTTGGATAACCGTTTCAAAATCTGACTATCCAGATCCAATGGGCCTCACAACGAGTCGTTGGTTGTGACAATGGCTCATTGGGATCAATCATTGGTTCAAGGCTTGGAAAGTCAGTTTCTGGACTCCGACCAACAAACTGATAGGACGACTTTTTAGCCGTAACAACGAGTCATTGTATCCAGTCATAGTCACGGGAATGATTTCTAGCAACTTTTGAACTTGTACCAACGGACAACACGACAACTTATTGGTTGGTACAACGGGTCATTGTCACTACTAGAAATTCTGGACATTTTTTGGACCTGACCAACGGATAGGAACAACGGCTCATTAGATGGGACAATGAGTCATTGGTCCCATTTATTGCCACTGGAAGAGTTTTTTTAACAATTTTGGGAATCCCCCAACGAATGGACAGAACGACCTGTCATATGAAATAACAGGTCATTGTATCCAATCATTGTCACTGGAGGGGTTTCTAAATCTTTTTGGATTTCTTTCAATGTCTCCTTGTCACGACCTGAACATAGGCCCGGATCGAGACACGGGAGATAGAACCCCAAGGGACTCCAAGTCGACCCATGGCATGAACATACATCTAAATCTATCAACAAAAGAGAAAGATCAACATGAATAACATAGAGGTAGTCTAAACATAATATGAAATTTGAGATACATCACACGAGTTTAAAGCTGAATATAAACTATGTCCGAGAAAGCCTCTACCATTGACGAGTTGATGGGACAAGACCCCAACTAACCCTACTAAAACTGAAACAGAAATACAAGATAGTTGATAATAGATGGTCCTCGGGAGATGAGGACTAATCAACTAAGACAGGCTGCTAACTGTGAAAAAGCTGGCCAGGACTGAGGCTGAGTCTGAGTGTCGGAGCCTGTATCATGAAATGAAACAACATAGAGTATGCAGTCAGTACGTGGAATGTAATGAGTATGCAATATAAGTAAAACGGACACTTAGTATGAGTTTGAGTAGCTAAATCTTTATACTATCCTAGAGCCAATCGAAATTATGTTACTCTTGAGCGGTTATTTCTATGTTTAGTTTTTCTGATACTCTTACTCTATTTTCTTAGTTTTATTCCTTAAGTTGGGTAACCGTTTAATCATGGTCTAGACGTTGGCAAGCCTGTATTTCTCGTTGGATTAGCTCTAAAGTTTAGATACTAGAGCCGGACCAGGATGGTGTTCCCGTCACTAGACCTAAAGGAATAAAATAAAGAAAATTAGATAAGATAACCAGTAAATACTTCACAAAGAAATAACTATTAAGGAGTAACATCTAAAGTAGATATTGTCCCCAGGATAGTACTAACATTCCCCCGAATACTTCGTATTATATTAAAATTTATGCTTACACATCCATTTACAGAACAAATAAAATAC
>JACEIK010011223.1:20571-32313 GCA_018107945.1 Datura stramonium
ACTTTTCTTTACACTGTTGTCTTCATTTTTAGAGTTACAGTAAATTAACACTCGAGGAGGTTTTACCCTGTAGTCCAGTCCCTGTAGGTTCGACATTTCGATTTTTAAAAAGGGCCACTGTATTACTTGTACAACCCGTACAATTGCGGGCTCATCAGGAGGTACTGGGGACTTTAACCTCTCTCAGACGGGACCAACAGCTTAGGCCCTGCCTCTGGAAATGACAAGTCTCCACCCGCAGTCTCGACCTCGTCCTCTAGCTCATCCTCTGCTGTGAGCTGCGGTCGCCATAGTTGACTCTGGTGCCTCCTCTGGCACTCCTCTTGCACGTGACCTCACTATTTGTGATAGAAAGAAAAAAGTTATTAGATACCAATTTATATCACCAGATACCCATTGGAATCAAGTAATAACACGAACGAGAGAAAGAAGGGAATTTTCCTAAAGTCCTATAGTCTCCCAAAGATATGTAACATATGTCTCTACACCGATCAGCGAGACTACTAGACTCATTCTCGCACAATGAGATCAACGAATCTAGGCTCTGATACCTTTTTGGTGACGATCCAAGTGGCCAAGATTGGCACCCACACTAATCCCCCAGTGGGAAAACTAACATGTCCTAAATAATTCATCCAATTGCAATATTTCTACTATAAAATAAATACAACTAAAGTAAAAAAAGAAGAAGTCTTCCTCATTTCTATGGTGGACCTCCGACCGTCATGACGGTCTCGCTGCAGCAAGACTCCCACCGCTGCAGCAGTCCCTGTTAACCAGTACCTTAGAATTTCCTACACCTTTTCCATCCCTCAAAACACAAGTCTTAACTCCAACTTCCCACTACTCTCCACCGTGTACCTAGGAGAAACAGGTTGCTAAGGCCTTAATTACCCCGTAATAATGGATGGGTTTCTTCGAATTGCCTATAGTGGACTTTCTTCTTATCCGTCATTATACCTTTTTTATGTTTATTAGCTTACTTGTATGTGATTTTATTTTATCTAAGGTTTAACATTAGCTGCTGAAATTCTTTCTTAATACTAGATTAGTAACTAATTTTGCTTAATTATTTAGGTTTGTCAAGCTAATTAACTAATAGAGTACTTATTTTTTATCATGTAAAAATTTACTTCTCATATAGCACTGGGGTAGACGTAGGGTGAGGACACGGTGGGCAAGGTGGCAAGATTGCAGGCACAATAGTTTTTCTACGAAGGGGGACTGGGCTTCAACATCCTGAAGGATGACTTTCCACAAACCAACTTTTCAAGTCATTCGAATAGTAAATTTTATCATAGAAATAAAAAAAATTCCTACAAAATGGGATAGCTTCTACATCCACCTGGACGGTTTGCCAAGCTACTCAACTAGGAAAAACTTTTACTCTACTTATAAATTTAGCTGTTATAAATTTATAAAAACTATTTTACTTGTAACAAGCTAACTTACCTGATGTTTTGAAGCCCTATACTACTTTAAGGATCAGTCATTCCATGCCTTTTGAAAGGAAGAACAAGAAAGAATTTAGCAAACACTCATATTATTGAACATAGAAATTTTTTACAAGGTTTTCCCAACTCTTTCCAACATTACAAAAACTTGTCTTATAATGTACAACCTAACCTCCTTTATATAGAAGTTCAGAGACAAGAAGATAGACTTGGTATACTTTTCTAGATAGCCTAATAAAAATAGACTTAGCACACCTATTTACATAGCCTAATAAAACAAATAGCCTAATACAATAGCTAGCCTAATATGTCCAAGGGAAGACCATGCCACGATCCAAACATAGTCCCGGATCTAGACAAGGAACCTAGAACCATAAACGGCTCCAAGTCGACCCATGACATGAACATGAAAACTAAAGCTCAACATACACAAAGCGGAAAACTAATTCTGAAATAATGGAGTCTGAATAATAAAACATCTACCCAACGAAAATATCAAAACACTAAATCCGAAGTTGAATATACATCTTTATGTCTGAAAAGCATCTAACATACCGACGAGCTGATGGGACAACACCCCCAACTAGCTCACTAGAAGTATGAAACTGAAAATGACAACAACTCAATTAACTGAAGGTCCTCAAGGGATGACGACTCACTAATAATGATGTCTGAGATAAACTCTTGAAATTGGCTAGCGGCGGTCTGAGTCTGAACGTCTGAGCCCGTATCATGAAATGATACAACATAGAATATGTGGTAAATACTTAAAATGTACTGAGTATGCAAGGTAAGTAAAAAAGGCTAAGTAAGCATAAACTGAAAACATGCATAGCATAAATCATATCATTATAATATTTTGAGTAAGGACTGCATGCTGAAATCTGAAAATATTAATAGACATAAGATAAACCTCATAACTGAATCAATAACCAAAAGCTGATACTAATATTTATAAGTAAAACTAATAATCTGCTCATTGGGTCAAACCTGCTAAAAACATATTATCATAACTGATGAACATGCATAACTAAAATTATGAGGAACAATGAGAGACTAGCCGGAAGAGTGGGGGATAATATGATTTTCGGTTGTCGTGATGACAACTTGACTACTTGGCTCCGAAGAGCCCTCAACTCCTCATAGAGATTGCTAGTATCGATCTGCTCTGCCATACACATGTTGAATCGACTCTCAGATCCGTCCAAGCAAGCATGCAAGGCTTGTGTTGTTGTGTTAATCTCCGCTTTGACCCATGGCTTCACATTCTCCATCATAGCCTGAATTTTCCATTTGTCCATTGTCAACCTCTTGGCCAATTTTTGGAGAAAATCCTGGGGCACTAGGACGTACCCTGCTGGAGTTTGAGTCGGCAGTCTAGGCAGTGGTGTAGCAGAAGTTCTAGGAGATGCCTCTAAATGGCTAGCATTTGTAGCCGGTGTCTCGCTCTAAGGTGGGGGCATTAACCTGTGTGCCCCTTGCTGGCTGAGTCTATGGAACTGCTGTGGGAAGTCGGGCTAGACTCACTGGGTTCATTTCATCCTGGATTAAGTCAATGTCAGCTATCCTCTGCCCTCCAATCAAGCGCTCCACACCCCATCGCACCGGCACTCCTACCTTTGTGCATAATCTGAAGACGAGACTCAAGAATGGGATGGTAGTGCTCAATCCCACAAACCGACCCCATATTTCCTCTATGATAATCCTCGGGATGTTGATGGGGTATCTGGACATAAGGCATGCCATCAGAGCTGCTATGTCTTCACTCAAGGTGTTTTCATTGACCTTTGGTGCTAATCGGTGGTGCACTAGTGTCCAGCGGGCTTTATTAATGAAGTTGAGTGAGTTTTTGGTAACCTTCTTTCCACTTGAGACCCATTCTGCTTCCTCTTTGTCCTCAGCTATAATACCCACCAACCACTGTAGCTGCCTCTGTCTTTACTCAAATCCCAGCTACCTAATTTGCTTCAGTGCCTCCACTCGATACTCATATTCCGGCATGACATGTGGAGGTATGAACTGGGGCCCGTACAGGATCCAAGAGATAGTGCACTCAGAGATGTTGACCCCTTTCCCTCTGACCATGACACTCTCCAATCGGGGCTGGTCTTTCACTTTCTGCCCCTTTTTTGCATTTTTCCTCCATGGTCACCAAGTAGTTGGCATAGAACTCATTGACTATCTCTGAAGTGTACTGGTTCGGAGTCCTACCCATCCATTCGAGCCCATAAAAGCTGAATATCCTCTTCATCTCCTCTACCTCATTCAATGTGTTGGTAAGGATCCACTGTTCTTCTTGGATGCTCTACCTAGTTTTGTTTTTGGCGGTGAGAGAAATGCCTTGTTCATAGATTTCATGTGCTCCTGGCACTCTCCATTGGATGGTACGACTCTCCCAAGGCGGGATCTACTGCTGCTCAGCATTGGGAGCCTCCTCCTTTGACTTAGAACTGCCACTTGCCTCTAAGGATTGGGTCTCCTCAGACCCTTCTTCTACATTTGAGCCGCTTCCCGAATCCTGATTACCTTCTTTATCTCCCTCCTCAGACAGGGGAGCTTCGGTAGATGTGGCAGTAGCTGCGATGGCTTGGGCTTTGGCCTTTGCCCTAGTAGTTCGGGTCTCGTTGGTGTCTGATATATCGACCTAGTATTCCCCCACTGAACCACTAGGGGAACTGCCTTCTTGCTCGAATTCAGAGGTCTCATCATGTAATGTCCTGCGGGCAGTTGCTTTGGATGCTTTGCGCTTGATTGTTATTGTACCTGTAGAGAAGGGAGTTAGAATTCCATATTTGAGAAAGAAAAACAAGAAGTGAAATTCTCTGTATCTAACCACGGGTCAACAGTATGGGTTGTACCTTGGAGGTAAGACTCATATGAAGTCCCAAGATATCCTTTGTGCACATTACGACTCACAGGTACGACTCGTACCTTGAAGGTACTATCCATATCTTGAGTCGTCTAAGGATTCCCCTCCACTGCCAATTTCTCTGTATTTTTCCACCACTTATGGTAAGACCCATAAGACGATTACATGAATCGTAGGAAGGACCATACCGCCTCATCTGGACTTGGCCCTATATAGGTCTTTGGTACGAATGCACAGTACAACTCGTAGTGGCAAACCACGAATCGTACTAGGTTTCGTACCTCTGGCCTTGACTTATTTTAGGTTGAGAAAGTCCTAACAAGCCATCCTACGAATCGTAGTATCAAATCACGATTCGTAGGAAGGCTTGTGAAGCCTGTCCCTGTCCATCTTTTGTTGCAGTGTTCAGGGAAGTCCAATTTTTTATATTTGGGGTACTCAGAATTCCCTAGGTTTAGGAATCTAGTTTTAACTCTATTCTTGACAACTACTCTTCCCTCCCCTTTTTATTCACTACCCGTAACTCATTGTGAATTTTCAATGCACAAGTTCATCAAAATTTTAAAGTTTTCCCAGTCACAGACAATTCGGTGACACCCTTGTTCATTGTCTTTTTCACAATTTTTTTGAAGCAAACATGACGACTCATAGGGGCTTTGGCAACATAATATCAAGAATATAATTTTTATCACTATTCATAACAATACACTTATTTATTAGTTGCTTACTTCGACTGGTAATCAAGGATTAGGGTTGGGAGGAACTTGATTTAGCAAGAAATTGCTCGAATTTTTTTTTGGTTTGGAGTTACGGGTGTGAGGGAGTGGTAAGTGTAAGTCGTGACTTTGGTGTTGATTGTGTGGGAGAAGGGTCGGTTTTTTTGAATTTTAAATAAGTGAAAGGGCAGAATTTAAAAATCTGGGTCGAGTCGGGTAATTTTAGGGATTTTGACCCGTCACGACTCGTACCACTAGTTGTAGGTAGTCCCCATGACTCGTCCCCTAGACCCGTGCTTTAGAGAGTTGAGAAACTTACCTGGGACCTACAAATGAATCTTACGACTCGTACCATGATGGTACGAGTCGTACTATGACTCGTAGGCCTTTATCTCATATGATTTGGCTAGTTCACAAGTACAATGAATACTACGATCTGTATACTTATGTTACGAATCGTAGGACCAATCGTACCCTGAACCCCTGCTTTGAAGCACCTCTCTGATTTTCACCACGTATTCTGCTATGGCTCGTATGATGCTATCACGAGTTGTACTGAGAGCCGTATAAGCTACTTTTTCAGCAGTTTTATGCCACCTTTATTTGCTTCCCCGCACACTAAACACACATCAGTTAAGTTACTTGGGTTTCCTTCCAAGAAGCGCTTGATTTAACATCGCGACACGACGCAGGTGGCCCGGTTACTCAGAGTTCACCAAGCCACCACTTGGGTTGCCTCCCAAGAAGTGCCTGATTTAACGTCGCGGCATGACGCAAGTCTCTTGACTAGTTAGAATTCGTCAAGTGACTCAGATTCATCCTCTAGTGCTGAGACTACCCTAAATTCCTTCGGTTGCTGCATTGACCGGCATATGTTGAAGGTGACCTTTTCTTTGTTCAGTATGAACTTCAATTGGCCCGCCTCCACATCTACTAAGGCCCTCCAAGTGTCAAGGAATGGTCACCCCAAAATGACGGGGACCTCATAATCAACCTCGTAATCCAAAATCACGAAATCTGCTGGGAATATGAATCTGTCTACCTTAACAAGCACACCGAACAGGATCCCCATTGGATTCTTCACAGTGTTGTCAGCCATTAGTAGTCACATAGTAGTCGGTGTGGGGGCTCCTAAGCCTAATTTCTTGAACAATGCCAAGGGCATCAGGTTTATGCTCGCTACCAAATCACAAAGTGCCGTTGCGAACTCGACATTTCCAATGGTGCAAGGTATAGTGAAAGCACCCGAATCTTCCTTCTTTTGAGCCAAGACCAGTGTATCTATGGCACTACAGTGATGTACATTATCTACCGGCTCATAGCTTATGGACCTCTTCTTTGTCACCAAGTCCTTCATGAACTTAGCATATTCCAGCATTTGTTCCAAAGCCTCAACCAATGGTATGTTCACAGATTATTATTTTAGCATTAACACGATTTTATTGAACTTACCATTTTCCACCTTTTTCTTCATTCTTTAGGGTAATCGTGGCGGTGGTCGCGAGATAGCTTTGTATATTTGAGTTGATCCTTTATCAATTTTAGGTTCTTTCTCACCTTTTGCGGCCTCTGGCAACTCAACATTCTCAGTGCCCTCCATCTCAACAGTCTTATCATTCTCCTCAGTTATGCTCTCTTTATTCCGTGCAACTACAACTGAAAAAGTGGGGTCAACTGTGGTCTTGCCACTCCTAGTCATCACTGCCATGCAGTGGCCATCATTCTTTGGATTCTAGATGGTGTTGCTAGGTAGTGTACCCTTTTGTCTAGGGTTCAGTGATGCTGAAAGTTTCCCAAGCTGTTGTTCAATCTGCTTGATGGCTGTCGCATGAGATTCCACTCTCTGAGCCATGCTTGATATATCACTACAAATTTCCTTCAATTGGTCATCAGTGGACCTCACCTTTTTCAGCATCTCGGCCATCATGCTCTCTAGATTTGACTTCCCAGCCTCTCCCTCTCATGCATTGGGAGGCACATATATTCCATCTCGGTCGTTGTGATAGTCGTCATTCCTTCTCCATTCTTCTTCCCGATCACAACCTCAGCTCCTCTCTTTGTACCCATTTTGGTTATAGTTATCTCTATATTGGTTCTGACCTTGGTTTCCAGAACCTTGGTGCCAATTGTCTTGTCCAGACGCTTGGTGCCACGTGGTTGTTACGACCCGAGTTTACACCCTAGCTGTAACACGGGACAAGAAACCCCAAAAGGGCTCTAAGTCGACCCATGAGATAATTATAGCATAACACTTAACATAAAAGACGACTAACAACACGAATAAGCGGAATCTAATAACAAGAATCTAATATAAATCATAAGAGTTATTTTAACAATACTTAGATACAACGCTGAATCTGTCTAAACAAGTCTGAAAGCCTTCTACTAAACTGATGAGTTGCTGGGACAAGCCCCCAGCTAACTCCCAAAGTCTAAAAATTTACACATAATAACATAAGAATATAAACCACGTCCTATGAGGATGAGGACTCACCACTAGCAGTTGGGAGAGAGAGAAGCGTATCTAACCACGAGGATGACTCGGGAAACCTGAATTTATATCATGAAACGATATAGCACAAGAAGGCGTGCGGTCAGTACTTAGAATGTACTAAGTATGCAGGAAGTGTAATCAACTAACTCATAAGCATATACATAAAGGAAGTATAAGAACACAATAATAGTAATGTTACTGAAATGAGATACGACAACCTTATATGAGATTCACATATTCATATCAACATAACCACATCATAAGGACATACATCATTATAAGATAAACTGATGCGCAAAAGTAATAATAGGAAATAATACAGAGGTACGATGAAGTGAATGATATCAAGAGGGTCCCTGACTGTCCAAGGGGGAGTCCTTGACTGTCAAAGGGAGCGTCCCTGACTATCAAAGGGAAACATTCTCACTAGGGAGAATCCCTGACTGTCAAAGGGAGAAAGATGCTGTGATATAGAGAGTGACTGACTGGCTAGGGATGTTAGTCCCGACCGACTAAGGAGAAACGTGCATGGCTAGTAGCTAGGGATGTGAGTCCCGACTGACTAGGGATGTGAGTCCCGACCGACTAGGGATGTAAGTCCCGACCGACTAGGGATGTTCTAATTACTACAACTAATCAAAGATAAGGACATTCGCCACTTTCATTATGCAGTCTTCATTCTGAAAGGATTAGAGCTATCTTCTAGTAGACACATGCTCAACAAGTTAACATATTATTCACATTACTTATCATCGTAATTCACATCATCACAGAACCAATTCATTATTAACTTTAACATCTCACCCTAACGAGCATGCCATAGATTTGCATTAAGAACTATTCTATCATGACAACTCAATTCTAAGTTTACACCATTCAACATGCAGCATAATGTCATGCACGACTTATAGATTCAACTCATACTCTATTAGAGATGCATGGATTCATTTATTTCAAAACATACCACAAGAAAACATTTACAAAATTTGGGATCCTTCACTCCAAACAATGTGGTAAGCTTATTTCGGAAAAATCATCATTTAAAATCGACATGAGGGAATTACCCAAATCTTTGTCACACTTAGATCTAATCAATTCATTTTGAAAGCAACGACATAATCATGGGTAGTTTTAGGAACGTGCTTTTCATCATCAACCTTATCATCGTCTCACATTTATCACGAAGCACTTCTTTTACGAACTTTTCATCCATGGGCATTTTAGGTTCAAAGATTTAGAACAAAACCAATTTTAGTAAGGAAAACAATTTAGAATCCTCCAAAGCTTCATAATCTATCAATATAAGTACAACCCAATCATACCCAATCCATTCAATCAAAACATGGCAACAACATATAATTTACTTCAATTGCTCAAGCCCACAACTCCAACTCAATCCAACATATTTGTCAATTTCATAATCAAGTTATTAGGGTTAATTATACAATATCCCTACAATTCCATCATGTTCATGAATTACTACGATAATCAAGGGAGAAATGAACAAATCCCATTCAATACTCAAACCAATATATGAGAACATACTACACTCATACATTCTCAATCTATATATCATAATTCAAGATAACCCATCAATTAATAATCCAGTTAAATTCATAATCGCAATAGACATTAATATTTAAGAGAAATAAAGAAGAATCTACCCTTTTTACAAACCCTAGATCATGCTTTTCTAGATTTATTAAAATCAAATGTTCAATGAAAATATTTTTGGGACACAAGGATGGAAAAGTATCCTTGTTGAAATACCCACATACCTGGTAGGAGAATAATCCACTTGAATCGCACTTTGAAGCTCTTGAAGAAAATTCTTGAAGAATCCTTGAACTTGAAAGAGGGAAGGAAGAAGGGTTAAGAGAATATTTTTGAGAGAATTAGAGTTTGGGCTAAATGAAACCCTTAAAAACGTCCCAAATAGTACCCAAAACGACGTCACTTTAAAGCTGGATGCATGGGATTTTACCAAACTACCCCTAAGAAAAAATGAAAATTTGCCCGAACTGGAACCCACGACCCTCAGGACGAGTCGTTGTCTCATACAAAGACTCATCATCTACATCTGTTGAATGCACTGGACCTCTTAAAACTTTTAGCTTCTCAAATAAGACCGACAGGATGGGTCGTTGTCACCTACAACCACCCTTTGTAACCTCACATTGATTATACTGCTTCCTTGACTAGTAACGCAACCATGACTGATATGAAGAGTCGTTTCTTGGACTAACAACTCGTTGTATCCTTCCGTTGCCACCATTGGTCCTTCCTTCACCTTCCTACCTATGAAAAAATAACAACCCGATACAAGTTCAAACAACCCATTGTCACCATCTGTTTCCACCACCAGGGAAACTCGAGGTCCAACCCACGACTGCTTATGACGACTCGTTGTTTACACCAATGAGTCGTTACATGGCTCGTTCCTTCTTAGTATCCCAGTTTGAGATCTCACCACAACTGCTTCTAACAGGTCGTTGTTTGTCAGAACGACTCGTTCCTCCTCCCTTCTTGCAACTTTTTCCCAGCTTTCAGCAAATTTAATTTCTTAACCTATGGGTCTACTCTTAGGCATTTCTGGGGTATTACACTCGCTGTCCAGGAAATTTGTCTCCTCCTTGGAATTTGAGTGATCTGCCCCCGGCTCAAGTCCTTGTGTCCCCACTATATTTACCTTTTTGGCTCCCCCTCCTATAATGTGCTTTGTAAGCAAATCCAATGATATGCGCATATGAGACAACTCCTGGCCGCGTTCTTCTTCCTTCCTACGTTGGTCTGCAGTCAAACCAACAACATAAGTACCGGCTGTTGCATCTGCCTCCTTGGTATACCATGCCCTATTTGTTTTATCACCATGTTAAGGATAGTAGCAGCTTGCTCCTAAGTGTGACTCATCAATGCTTCCCCTGACAAAGAAAAAGGGAATAGTCTGAGACTGATGGCATCTTGGCTAACTCTAGGTAACCTGTATACCTTGCATATTACAACGATGTTCATCAGGTGCAGGTTGGCGTCATCCGTTGCGTGACCACTGAACACCCCTTTCTTGTTTAATAGTTGAATCATGGTTCTCATGATGTCAAAATTGGCCCCAACAGGCAGTAGTGGTGGTACAATTACTCCAGTTGACCCAAATTCATCAATGTTTAGGTACTCATCATCGAAGAACTAAGGGGAAAATCTATGACCTCTGTTCCCCACCCATGTCGTTCGGCATTAACAACCTCTTCTCTGGTATCTTCCGCATCCTGAAGTGCATCTTGTCGAGCTAACTCGGCTTGCCTCGCTTCTTCAGCTATAAGGGCATCTCTCTAATCCTGGTTTTCATTCTGCGCAGTGTTCATTTAATTTCGGGGTTCAATGAAATCAGGGGATTTCCATTACTCCGAGTGCTTGGCATTTACCAGAAAACAACCTGTGGGTATCACAAACAAAAAGAAAACATAATTAACGAAATAACTACCAAAAGTCAAATATAAGAAATTAATCTAGTCTTAGTCGTATTTCCAGGAAACGAAGCCACTTATTAATAATGCTCAAACCACACCTCCTGCTGAAGTATGAAGAGGACGTTGTCAATAAAGAACACTACCAAGAGGTTGGGGTCGAAACCACAGGGAATATGGAAGATCTAGACTAATGCCGGTAAGTGAACTTGTTGGTTAGTTACTCCAATTTGGGAGTTTCAAGAAAAATAAAATTTAAAACAATGATTGAAATTATGATGTAAAATCAAGAGTTAAGATTAACTAGGGTTTGTGTTCCCCATGGGTTCATAACTGCTTCGGGTATACACACGTGATCAATACCAATGTTTACTTGTAGAACTAATAATTAGGGTTCATCCAAACGACTGGTTCGTTCCTATTGGATGACTATACTCAATCACCGGGCCAGGTCTCATGAGCAGCTTCAAACTATCCATTATCAATAAGTTCCAAATTTAACTCTCCTGCGACCATAGCTCAAGTTAATACAATGATCATGAAGATGAAGGCTTTATTGTAATTCTTTTTTTCCTAATCTCTACCTCTCTAGGCTCAAGCAAGTAAAGAATTTGGGAAAGTCCTCATGTTGTACACCAATAAGAAACATTTAAGTATGAAGAGAATACAATACAAGCGTTTTGCATTGGTTTTGAATCACTTTTGTGCAACCCTAGCTCATTAATCCATCATGGTTCCCACAACCCTA
>JACEIK010011225.1:0-14119 GCA_018107945.1 Datura stramonium
GGGCTGCAATTGATGAAAATCCCTCAATAGATCTTCGGTAGTAGCCTGCTAGGCCCAAGAAGATTCAAATTTCTGAAGGACTCACCGGTCTAGGCCAATTCTTCACCGCCTCAATTTTCTGAGAATCTACTATTATGCCCTTTCCTGATACTACATGGCTTAGAAATGCCATTGAGTCCAACCAAAACTCACATTTGCTAAACTTTGCATACAACTGACGATCCTTGAGGGTCTGAAGCACTATTCTCAAGTGAGCAGCATGCTCCTCCTCGCTCCGAGAGTATATAAGGATGTCATAAATGAACATAATCATGAACATATCCAAATATGCCTTGAACACCCTCTTCATTAGATCCATAAAAGCTGCAGGAGCATTGGTTAGTCCAAATGACATAACTACAAACTCATAATGTCCATACCGGGTCCTAAAGGCTGTCTTGGGGATATCACTCTCTTGGACTCTGAGCTGGTGATACCCGGACCTGAGATCTATCTTTGAGAAACACTTGGCACCTTGGAGCTGGTCAAATGAATCATCATTCCTGGGCAATGGGTACCTATTCTTGGCAGTGACCTTATTCAGCTGCCGATAATCAATACACATTCGAAGGGATCCATCCTTCTTCCGAACAAATAGAGCTGGTGTGCCCCATGGAGACTTGCT
This sequence comes from Datura stramonium, assembly GCA_018107945.1. Lineage (NCBI taxonomy): Eukaryota > Viridiplantae > Streptophyta > Magnoliopsida > Solanales > Solanaceae > Datura > Datura stramonium. The sequence goes on from JACEIK010011225.1 coordinate 665, forward strand.
TGGTCTAATGAAACCCTTATCCAAAAAGTCTTTTAACTATTCTTTTAACTCTTTCAACTCAGCTGGAGCCATCCTGTAAGGAGGAATGGAGATAGGTTGTGTATCGGGCAATAGTTCAATTCCAAAATCAATTTTCATTTTCGGAGGAACACCCGGCAAATCATCGAGGAAAACCTCCGGATACTCGCACACCACTGGAACTGATTGAATAGTCGGGGTCTCAGACTCTAAATCTTTAACCATAACTAGGTGGTAATGCAACCCTTAGAGATCATTTTCCTAGCCTTAAGATATGAAATAAATCGATCGGCTGGTACAACTGAATTACCCTTCAATTCCAAAACTGACTCACTCGGAAACCGAAATTCCACCGCACGGATCCTACAACTAATCGAAGCATAACATGAAAACAACCAATCCATACCCAAAATGACGTCAAAGTCAGTCATGGCCAATTCTACTAAGCCACGGAGCTAATCTTATGCAACACCGTAATGGGGCAACCCCTATACACCCGCCCAGCTACCACTAATTCACCAACTGGAGTAGATACGGAGAACGGTTCTGATAGAATTTCAAGACTTACTCCAAAACTACTAGCAATATAAGGGGTCACAAATAACAAAGTAGCTCCTGGATCTAACAAGGCATAAGCATCAATATGGAAGACTTGAAACATACCCGTGACCATATCTGGCAAAGCCTCCTACTCCTGGCGAGGTACTAGGGCATAAAACCTGTTTTGGCACTGACCACCTGCTAAACTAGTGGAGGCACCCTGTTGAGGGGGTCATGCTGCTGGAGTGGTAGAACTTGCTGTAGGGCAATCTCTGATCCTGTGTTCGGGTTTGCCACACCCGAAACAAGCATCTGCGCTGACCAGGCACCTCCCGGGATGATTCTTTCTGCACTTCGCACAAACTGGAAAGGTGCGCTCCACCAGCATACTACCATGATCCCTCGAGCCTGTAGGCCCGCGCTGCCCATCGTGCCAATACGCCTACCATGTCGCGCCCCTCACGGTGCTGGGATGCCTGGCACGCTGCGTTGCCCAAAGCACCGATACACTAGCTCATCGCGCTGGCCCCTCGTGGCCTTGGCTCGCCCAACCGTGCTTCCGAGGATTTTCCTATACGCGTCAAACTCTCTTTACTTGTCACAACCCATGCATATGCCTACTAACCATTAACATTTTACGAGGTGCAACAGAAATCTTCTTTAATCGTGTGTCATATCAACACATGCCTGTTGCAAAAGAAACCTATTGAACAATCTCCTTTCATTCCACATTGTATAGGTATGATCCTACGCAACTCTTCCAAGGGTGGCCATCCATTTGAAAACTTATCCATAATTGCATACTGTAAGTTTTCCCATGTATTCATCCGATTTACTTCCGCTTTTTCCATGTAATTGTAGGTTCACCATTCACCATTGAAACAGTTTTAACAGGGATGGGTTGCACATTCTTGGTCCTGGTTTGTGGTACTAACTCACAGACTTTATGTGCATAGTTGTTGATCGATTTTGCGGAGGCTTAGTTTGTAGTATTCAACATTTGAGCGATATAATTGTTGTTTATTGTGGGGAACTAGTCGTTGTAATCCATGGGATAACGTTCAACCACCCTAGATGGTTTCTTCGGTATACCCATAGGTGGTGGATTTAGGTCTCCATCTATTAGTCATCACCAAAGTATTAGAAATAGCTCTCTTACTTATGGCTGATAATGAATCATGGATAACTTTCCCAACCCCAATTTTACGGAAATAACTCACTAAAAGTAAATAATCACATAAGACTTAGTTTTTACCTTATTCCCTGTGGGATTCGACCCTCACCTTGTTGAATTCTATATTTGAAAATGACCTCTTTACACTTAATATGGATGTGTAATTTGGGCATATCACTTGTGTGGTTCATCTTCTATGAATAGAGCTTTCTCCTCCCCTGTGGATCAATTGCCAAATTTGTACTAGGGTCAAGTTTCTTGAGTTTCTTCCATTCCTTGTCATAGCAGGCTGCTTGGTTTGTTTGATATAATCCATACCTCCTACTGCTTGAGCCTTACAATCATGCCCCAATTGACAGCATATCATGTAATATATAGACCTCCAGTCATAAACTACTTCTGATCAAAGGACCTCCCATTGGGGTAACATAATTTGATCATTATAGTTAAATTATCCTGATATCCATCTCGATAGAATTCTACATAGGAAATTCTAACCATATTCGTTGTATAAGCATCAACATAAAGAGGGTGACCTAAACCACTAACAGTGTTGCTTAAAACCTTCCCACTTCAACAATTTAGAGGAAGATCAAGTATTTTCCAATAAAGGTATAGTCCTAAGCATTTTTTCCGTGAAATTAGATCCACAATCTAAGGTTTTATTATAATAGGTTTATTCAATAGACTATAAGGTACTGAGCATATTACCTTATCTCTATCATCAATACTGCTAAACTTAATGATAAAATACCTCCCGTTGTGGTCGGACACAACTGATTTTGACATAAAATTCCATTGAGTAACAATAAATCTTTCCACTTCTCCAATAGATGATACATTGCCCACAACATATATCAGCATCGCTTGCTTTCATATCTTAATCTCCAACTCAATGTCCTTTAGGTCAATTTGCCTTGTTATTTCCCCTTCCTTCATGATAGGGGCGATGCAGTCCAAGGGCATTCCCAGGGTTGCTAATTTAGTCTTATCAAATAGTCTTACCCATCCTCTTCTCCCTGCTTATTCTGAATATGGTCATCTTTGATTTCTCCTCTGTCTTTTTATGTCATTCTAGCACTCTTCGGGTACTATTCTCTTTCCCAGCATAGTGTTAATAGTTGAAATCATATTTTCTAATTGCAATGCTACTGCCCTTACTTCATAAGGCTGCCCTGACCCTAGTGTCACCTATGGAGATTGGTGTATTGATAGATCTAGCCAGTCTCCATATGCAGTTAAATTAAAGGTTTCTTAGTGGCGTTCTTCCTCAGCCTCCCCCACCTTATGTCGGGAGAAACCATAGGATAAGATGACCTTATCATGCACCGAGAGAGATGACCCTCTAGAAGCTTAATGTTGATTTATAATTCTATAATTTTGTAGACTTATAGACGAAGTGCAGAATTTTTACTTAAAAGCTCTAGAAAATTATGGTTGAATCTTTTTTTTGGACAAGAGAAGTAGGACTTGAAATAAGCTCGACTTGGTACCTTTAGTATTAAGGGTTCGTTTGTTAGCTGGTTTGAAAGTGAGTTATGTAGGTATTAAATTCTGCATAAGTAATACCACATTTGGTAGCTAGTTAGAACGTAAGTTATTCATATATAAATTAATACATAACTAATACATCTATAAGTTATAAGGAATCTATGTAATGTTTTATTCAAGATAGAAGGTGAAATAAGCTAAACATGAATAACTAAACCCTACACAACTAATCTGTACATAAAATAATATATTAATTACCTCGTAATTAAAATATTAATTACCTCATAATTAAATCATGTATTATTAAAACCCATATTACTCTAACCAGCTACAAAGTGACCCGTAAAGTTATTAATGCAAAATTTTGAAACCACTGGAGCTTCAATAACAATTCTACTTGATATTATATTATTCAATGTCTTCTAAAATGTTTTCTCAATGAGATTGAGTTTTACATATTTAAGGTGTAATTCTTTTTTTGACATAATGTCACGACGCGAGTATGCAACCCAAATGTGACACGGTACTTAGAGTCACAAATGACCCCAAGCAAACCCTGGTAGAGCATATTCAACAAAATTTGATCTGCTGGATTGATAAAACAAGAGCAGAGCTAATAAATAAATAACTACAATTGAATAACTGATAAATTCTAAAAAGAGTCTAAAAAAAATCTAAAAATCTAACTGAAACAATAAGTGTTGTTTGAAAGCCATCTAAAGAAACTGATGAGTTGTTGGGACAAGCCCCCAAATAACTCTAAGCCTGAACTAAACTAGAATAACAAATATGGAAGGTGAAATTATGGTCCTTGGAAGATGAGGACTCACCAAATCTGTACTGCTGAACTGATCGCGAAGAGGAACTAACCACGCTGCTAGGCCTGATTTCCTGAACCTATATCATAAAGCGACATAGTATAAAAGTATGCGTCAGTACTTTGAATGTACTAAGTAAGTGAGATATGAATTCAATATAGTAATACTAAAAATTTGTGAACTAAATTGATAGGACATACAATGACCATAAATGCAATCATAATACTGAAGCATATAAAATCTGATAATATTATAAGCACTAAAATTGTCTGAAGGTCATGAATATCTCCTGCAATCTGGAGATTTGAATTGAAATTGAAGACTGTGACTGTACTGGACTGAGCTTTACTGTATTATATTGTGGGAGAGACTATAACTGTCATGTAACCACCTGAGCTAGCTGTGGAGTTCGATCTATACACCCTATTGGAGAAAGCCCACTGTACTTTTCCAGGGTATAGTGGCTGAGTTGGGTGACCACTGTCTCAGGCCCATTCTGGATAATAACCTATGGTGGAAACGTAGTTTTGGGAACCTAGGTGCGTTGAACCCTAGCCCACTCAGTGCTAAGTTCTACTCCCACTAGAAATCCTAATTGTGTTTACTAGGCTGATAGCTCGAAACTGATGTCCTAAGACTTAAGTCAGAACTACTTATCTAGAAGCATCCTAATAGTCTGAAGGACCTAATAACTGAAAATACTGAATTCTAAGACTTGTCAGATCTTCTTTTTCTGAAAGAGTCGTAACAGTCTAAAGAACGATTAACTAGATGGAAACTATACTATTGAGTTTCTCAAAGATTGAATATGTCATGAACTGAACATACACACGGATCATAGACATGGGACAAGGAACCCTGAGAGACCCCAAGTTAACCCACGACATGAGCGTACATCTAATTCAATCACATAAGCGGAAGACTTAACATAAGAAAACGTAAACATGTCATAAATACGGAAAAAGGACAATACATAATCCATACATGATGGCAGAATACAACTTGTAGTCTGAAAAGCCTCTAATCATGAAAGACGGGTTGATGGGAAAACTCCCCAACTAACCCAACAATTCTGAAACTAAAAGAAAAGCATAGATTCTTAACATATGGCCCTCAGAATATGAGGACTCACCAATTAAGATGATAACAATCTCGGAAGCACTACTGAGGAGGGTTAGCCTTAGAGCTGGGTCCTGTATCATGAAACGATACATCATAGAAAGTATGCGGTTAGTACGTGGAATGTACTGAGTATGAAAGGTAAGTAAAATGGACATTTAAAATATGTAAATCTCATAAATGATCATAAGAGTAGGACATCATGCTCATATCATAAATATTATACCATAACATAAGGCTCAAGGTTTTCCATAACATTCGTACTACAATCGTAATCATAATCGTAAGGGAAAAACTTTATTCAACATGACTTGAGCCAATATACATAATCATAAACATGCATAAATCATGAGGAATAGTGGGAGATTCTCTTAACCAACATATCCCATATGAGAACACATGAAGCCCGACTTGTAACCCTAATCGGGAGGGTGTCCGTACCTTGCCAAGGGTCGAACCATGAAAGTGTGACGTCACTATGAAAAGGGCCATTTGGGACATGGACAGTCCCATAGGAGGTCCCAACATACCTATGGTGGAACGTAGTTTATGAGGTCCGGGGCAGAACCTAGGCCCCGAACCTATTCGGTGTTTGATAATACTCCCAAAACAAATATAGTGCTCATAGTATAACATACATGAATTCATGTGCTTATTAAATCATGATAATCATAAATATACTTGTACATACGTTAACTAGCCATGAAACAAGGCCCGTGAGTCGACCAAAACATAATTCATGATTCATAAGGTTCACACATACTTGTAAATCATGCATATAGCTTGGAATTCAGAAAATCATGATTGGTAATATCATAAATCCATAATTCAAATCATAAATCATGTTGTGTTCATAAACATCATCATTTGAAGAGAAGATCATAGATCGATTCATCATGGGTCATGCATAATTAGGGTTAATCTAGTATAAATCGAAATTGATAAAATTATAAATGATTTAAATAAATAAAAATGATTAAAACCCATAGATTATGATGAGAATCTAAAATCACAAAACCCATTATCAAATTGTTAGACTTTTATAAAAATCATCTTCAAAACCCCATGAGTTTTTAATAAAAATTTTGTAAAAATCATAGAGGATGGGCATGGGTGTGGAAAAAATCACCAATTGATAGCCTTACATACTTGGAACAACTGATTCTTAACTTCCCTCGAAAGCCCACGAAGAAATTGATGAAGAACACCTTGAAATCACCTAGATCACCCTTCTATCACCTTCCAAAACCTTTGCATGCATGAATAAGGACTTCGGCTAGTCTATTCCCTCTTAAACCACCCTTTATGATGTTAAAACAATGTAGTATAGGCCCCTAGGACTTAGGAATTATGGAAAATCCCTTACTAAAATCACAGAAATTTGCTGACTGCCAGTCCCCATGAGGGACTGGACGACTCATGGCCAGGACCAACGACTCGTGTCCTAGAGTCATGAGATACACTGCCAAAATTCACCTTGGGACCCCACAGAGGACACCACGAATTGTGGTTAGTGTCCACGACTCGCGGTCACCATCTGTGGTCCACACTGCCCAACTATCCTTGCCAAAACATCCATTCCAAGCCACAGTTGACCTCATGAATCATGTGCCCTAACCACGACTCGTGGTCTTCTCAGCACACCCTACCAACCTTACTGGACCATGAGTCACTTCACGACTCGTGGTCACTCCTCATGAGCCTCCCCACGATTCATCCTGTGACCTGATGCGAAATTTTAGTTTTTCACCTTTTTGACTCTCGGGTTTGATCCTTGGGTTTCCGGGGTATAACAATATCTCCCCTTGGGAACATTCGTCCTCAAATGTTAGAAACACACAGAAAACTCAGAATCATACATTCATCACATGCAAATACTGATCATTTAAACTGAAAACTGACGGAATGACTACCTCCAGAAAGAACTACATAGATGAACCGAATTCAAACATCACATACATCTATCATATCATAAAGCAAACTCGTGCACATGAATTGAACAAGGAACTGATTAGAGGATTAGGGCAAAACTGATACCTCAAACTGAAACTGAGATGGTAGGGAACAAGTTAGGGTATTTGTCCATCATATCTGCTTCAGCTTCCCACGTAGCTCCCTCGACATGTTGATTCCTCCATAATATCTTTACTGAAGCTACTTCTTTGTTCCTCAGCCTCCGAACCTGACGATCCAAGATTGCAACTAGAAGTTCCTCATAACTTAGGCTATCTCTCACACCAACACTTTCCATCGAGACAACTAAAGCTGGATCACCCAAGTACATTTTCAAGAGCGATACATGAAAGATGGGATGAACTGAAGATAACTCTAATGGAAAGTCCAACTCATACGCTACCTTACCAACTCTTCTCATAACCCGATAGGGACCGACATTGCGGGGACTGAGTTTTTCTTTCTTTCCGAACCGCATGACTCTTTTCATGGGAGATACCTTCAGAAAATACCCAATCATCTACCTCAAACTCAAAATCTCTTCTTCTCACATCCGCATATGACTTTTGACAACTCTGAGCAGTTTTTAACCAGTCCTTTATCAACTGAACCTTTACCGTAGCCTCATGAACCGAATCAGGTCCTATCATAGCTGCCTCACCTACCTCAAACCATCCAATGGGCGATCTACAACTTCGTCCATAAAGAGCCTCGAATGGTGCCATTTGGATGCTAGAGTGATAGTTGTTATTATAAGCAAATTCGATCTAGGGCAAATGATCATTCCGGCTACCTTTGAAATCCATCACACATGCTCTCAACATGTCCTCGAGAGTCTGGATTGTTCGTTTGTCTTGACCATCCATTTGCGGATGAAAGGCTGTGCTGAGCTTAACTTGAGTCCCAAGCCCTTTCTGAAAAGATCGCCTGAACTGGTAGGTAAACTGAGTACCTCGGTCTGAAATAATAGACAACAACACTCCATGAAGTCGAACCAAATCCCGAATATACAACTTGGCATTATCATCTGCTGAATTTATGGTTTTCACTGGCAGGAAATGTGCCGCCTTGGTCAACCCGTCGACCACTACCCAAATAGAGTCATATTGCCGGCAGGTACGGGGAAACCCAGTTAGTAGGTCCATATTGATTTCTTCACATTTCCAAGTTGGAATGCTAATATCCTGAAGTACGCCTCCCCGCCTTTGGTGCTCAACCTTCACTTGCTGACAATTCGAGCACTTGGCTACGAATTCTGCAATATCCCTCTTCATGCCGTTCCACCAATATATTTCCCACACATCATGATACATCTTGGTGTCACCTGGATGAATAGACTACATGGATCCATGTGCCTCATGAAATATCTGGTCCCTAAAATTATCTATATTTGGAACACACAGACGACCCTGGTACCACAACACACCATCTCTCCCTTGAGAGAAAACCTCCACCTTCTGACCCCGGACGGCTTCTTATAGCTTTACCAACATCGAATACTCATCTTGCCTAGCCTTCACATTTGTCACCAAAGACGATTCAGATCCGTTTTGCACAACAACACTGCCATCGGTCGAGTCGACCAATCTATCTCCCAACCTTGCAAGTCGATGGACATCTTTCACCAACTCTCTCTTTCCTTCATCCATGTGGGACACACTCTCCATAAAGAGCCTACTAAGTGCATCCACTACCACATTAGCCTTACCCGGGTGGTATAGAACACTCATATCGTAGTCCTTAATAGCTTTAACCACCTTTTTTGTCGAAGATTGAGATCTTTCTGTGTAAACACATATTGCAAGCTCTTGTGGTCCGTAAATACATCCACGTGGACTCCACACAAGTAGTACCGCCATATCTTCAATGGAAACACCACCGCGGCCAACTCAAGATCATGGATCGGGTAATTCTTCTCATGTATTTTCAACTTCCTTGAGGTATACACTATCAATTTCGCATGCTGCATCAACACACACCCAAGTCCAATTCTCAAAGCATCACAATATACTACAAAACCATTGGTGCCCTTGGGTAGGGTCAACACTGGTGCTGAAGTGGGTCGAGTCTTCAACTCTTGGAAGCTTTTCTCACAAGCCTCCGACCATTGGAACTTTACCTTTTTCTGAGTCGACCTGGTCAATGGTGCTGCAATTGATGAAAATCCCTCAACAAATCTCTGGTAGTAACCTTCTAGGCCCAAGAAACTCCGAATTTCTAAGGTTTCACCGGTCTGGGCTAATTCTTCACCGCCTCAATTTTTTGAGAACCTACTTTTATGCCCTCACTCGATACCACATGGACCAAAAATGCAACCGAGTCCATCCAAAGCTCGCACGTACTGAAATTTGCATACAACTGATGATCCTTGAGAGTCTGCAACACTACTCTCAAATGAGCAGTATGCTTCTCCTCGCTCTGAGAGTATATAAGGATGTCATCGATGAACATGATCATAAACATATAAGGATATTGCTTGAACACCATGTTCATCAGGTCCATAAAAGCTGCAGGCGCATTGGTTAGTCCAAATGACATAACTACAAACTCATAATGGCCATAGCGGGTTCTGAAGGCGGTATTCGAGATATAACACTCCCGAACTCTGAGCTGATGATACCCGGACCTAAGATCTATCTTTGAGAAACATCTAGCACCCTTGAGCTGGTCAAACAAATCATCAATCTTGGGTAAGGGCTACCTGTTCTTGACGGTGACCTTATTCAACTGCCGATAATCAATACACATGTGAAGGGACCATCCTTCTTTCTGACAAAAAGAACCAGTGCACCCCATGGAGACTTGCTCAGTCTAATGAGACCTTTATCCAACAAGTCCTTCAATTTCTCTTTTAACTCTTTTAGCTCGGCTGGAGCCATCCTGTACGAAGGAATAGAGATAGGTTGTGTATCGGGTAGGAGATCAATGCAGAAAAAAATTTCCCTCTCAGGAGGAACACCTGACAAATAATCGGAAAAACCTCCGGATATTCACAAAATCCTGGAACTGACTGGATAGTCGAGGTCTCGGACTCAACATCCTTAACCCTAACTAGGTGATACACACAATCCTTAGAAATCATTTTCCTGGCCTTAAGATATGAAATAAACCGACCTATTGGTACAGATGAATTACCCTTCCACTCTAAAATTGACTTACCCGAAAATAAGAGTTCCACCGCACGGGTCCTACAATTTATCGAAGCATAACATGCAAAAAACTAATCCATACCCAAAATGATGTCAAAGTTAGTCATAGCTAACTTTACTAAGTCTGTGGCGGTAACCTTATGCAATACTATAATGGGACAACCTCTATATACCCGCCTAGCTACCACTATATCACTGACCGGAGTAGAGACTGAGAATAGTTCTGATAGGATTTCAGGGCTAACTCCAAAACTACTAGCAATATAGGGAGTCACAAAAAACAAAGTGGCTCCTGGATCTAACAAGACATAAGAATCAATATGGAAGTCTTGTAACATACCAATGACCACATCTGGCGAAGCCTCCTGCTCCTGGTGGGGTACTAGAGCATAAAACCTGTTTTGGCGCTGACCACCTGCAGAACTAGTAGAGGCACCCTGCTGAGGGGGACGTGCTGCTGGAGCAGCAGAACTAGTTTCTCTCACACGGGCCTCATCGACCCCTGATCTAGCTGAGGGGAAATCCCTAAGTTTGTGCCCGGGTTTTCCATACGAAAAACACGCATCTGAGCCAACTAAGCACCTCCCCGGATGATTCTTGCCGCACTTCACACAAGCTGGAAAAGTGCGCGCCACCTGCATGCTACCTTGATCCCTCGAGCCTGAAGCCCTACTCCTCTGATCTCCTCTGAACCTAGATGGCGTGCTGGCCAATGATGGAGCTGGAGCGATAGACCTGTGCTGGGACTGCTGATGCTGTCCACCCCCTGACCTGACCTGAGAACCCCCATTGCTATCGGTCCTGGCTCTCTTGGACTCCCTATGCCTCCGGTAGACCGACTCCATCTGCTGAGCATGCAACACAATGCGGGGAAAGTCGATATCCCGATGTAGCGTGGCGATCCTGCAATCCTTGTCCAAATAATCCGCCACCCCATGCACAAAATGACTCACCCGAGCCCTCTCGTCCGCCACCAACTCTAGAGAATACTTAGATAATCGAGTGAACAATAATTTGTACTAATGAACGGACATGTTACCCTGCTTCAAATTAACAAACTCGACCACCTTGAGCTCCCTTATCAACTAAGGGAAAAACCAATCCAAAAATGTCGCGTGGAACTCCTCCCAACCTATCAGGCCTGCACCCACTGCCTGGAATCTCTTCCCTTCTTAAACCATATATGAGCCACCCCTTTTAGCTGATAAGAGGTCAAGTCAACACACTCCCAATTGTTCACCCCCATAACCTTGGTGACCTTCAGAATCTCCTTAATGAAATCATGTGGATCCTCATCCACCCTCAACCCTGTGAACTCAGGAGGGCTTATCCTCAAGAAATCCCTCACCCTGACTGCCGCCGCATTCCTATTCTAAGGGTATTGCGCCACTGTCTGATTTTGAACCTGCGCCAGCATGGCCTGTGCTAGCATCTGAATCGCTGCCCTAAACTCAGCATGGGCAGCTGGCTCTAGTGCGTGCTCCTCATGAATAGATGGGGCTGGCTGATGCTCCTCACCATTGGCACCCTCATGATCATTACCGTTACCATTTCTTCTAGTGTTCACTCGGTTTGGAGGCATGATGCTTCAAACGTGAATAGCATGTATTGGAAGACCAAAGTACTTCATCGCACCACATAGATCATGAAAGAAGGGAATATTTCCTAAACGTCTCATAACCTCTCCATCATAAGTGTGGCGCTCTTCACACCCATGAAAAAGACTCTACTTAACGCGACTTTCAGACACCCTAGGACACTTCAAACCTATGGCTCTGATAATAAGTTTGTCACGACCCGAACGTACACCCAAATCGTAGACACAGGACAAGGAGCCCCGAGAGACCCCAAGTCAACCCATGGCATAAGTGTACATCTAATTCAATCACATAAGAGAAAGACTTAACATACGAAAACGTAAATATGTCATAAATACGGAGAAAGGACAATACATAATCCATACATGACAGCTGAATACAACTTGTAGTCTAAAGAGCCTCTAATCATGAAAGATGGGTTGATGGAAAAACTCCCCAACTAACCCAATAATTCTAAAACCGAAAGAAAACCATAGAGCCTGAACATATGACCCTCGTATCATGAGGACTCACAAAATACGTTGACAATAATTTCAGAAGCAATACTGAAGAAGGTGAGCCTGAGAGTCGGGTCCTGTATCATGAAATGATACAACATAGAAAGTATGTAGTCAGTACGTGGAATGTATTGAGTATGCAAGGTAAGTAAAATGGACATTTAAAATATGTAAATCTCATAAATGATCATAAGAGTAGGACATCATTCTCATATCATAAATATTGTACCATAACATAAGGCTCAAGGTTTTCCAAAACATTCGTAATCATAATCGTAAGAGAAAATATTTATTCAAAATGACTTGAGCCAATATACATAATCATACACATGCATAAATCATGAGGAATAGTGGGAGATTCTCTTAACCGACATACCCCATATGAGCACACATGAAGCCCGACTTGACACCTAGTCAGGAGGGTGTCCATGCCTTGCCAAGGGTCGAACCATGAAAGTGTGACGTCACCTTGAAAAGGGACATTTGGGCTGGGGACAGTCCCATAGGAGGTCCCAACATACCTACGGTGGCACATAGTTTATTGAGGTCCGAGGCAGAACCTAGGCCCCGAACCTACTCGGTGTTCAATACTACTCCCAAAACATATATAGTGCTCATAGTATAATATACATGAATTCATGGGCTAGTTAAATCATGATAATCAGAAATATACTTGTACATACGTGAACTAGCCTTGAAACGAGGCCCATGAGTCGGCCAAAACATAATTCATGATTCATAAGGCTCATACATACATATAAATCATGGATATAGCTTGAAATTCATAAAATCATGATGGGTAATATCGTAAATCAGTAATTCAAATCATAAATCATCTTGGGTTCGTAAACATCTTCATTTGAATTTTAGGTCATAAATCGATTCATCATGGGTCATGCATAATTAGGCTTAATCTCGTAGAAATTGAAATTGATAAAATTATAAATGAGTTAAATAAATAAAACTAATTAAAACCCATAGAGTATGATGAGAATCTAAAATCACAAAACCCATTATCAAATCGTTAGACTTTTATAAAAATCATCTTCAAAACCCCATGAGTTTTTAATAATTTTTTTGTTAAAATCATAGAGGATG
>JACEIK010011226.1:0-36399 GCA_018107945.1 Datura stramonium
TAGTCCAGTCCCTGTGGGATCGATACTTGGCTTACTTGAGCCATTTACTACTTGTTCGACCACGTGCACTTGCGTGTAGTTATCCAGACCACCGAACAAGCACCAGTGTTGACTTTAACCGAGGATACGAATTTCTTTATTGTATATTGTGATGCTTCGAGATTAGGACTGAGATGTGTGTTGATGCAGCATGGGAAAGTAATAGCATATGCCTCTCAAAAGCTAAAAGTTCACAAAAAGAATTACCCGACCCATGATGTCAAGTTGGCCACGGTGGTGTTCGCAATGAAGATATGGCGGCATTACTTCTATGGGGTCCATGTAGATGTACTCACGGATCACAAGAGCTTGCAATATGTGTTCACGCAGAAAGATCTCAATCTTCAGCAAAGGAGGTGGTTAGAGTTATTAAAGGACTATGATATGAGTGTTCTTTACCACCCGGGAAAGGATAATGTAGTTGCGGATGCACTTTGTAAGCTCTCTATGGAGAGTGTATCCCACGTACAGGAGGAAAAGAAGGAGTTGGTGAAATATGTCCACCGACTTGCATGGTTGGGAGCTAGATTTATTGAATCGACCGATGGCGACGTGGTTGTGCAGAATGGGTTAGAATCTCCCTTGGTGGTTGATGTAAAATCTAAGAAAGATGAGGATCTGATCTTGAACAAACTGAAGGAGGCAGTGTAGAGTCAAAAGGTGGCGGTTTTCTCGAAAGGGGGAGATGGTGTGCTACGATATCAGGATCAACTATGTGTGTCGGACATTGATGATTTGAGAGTTCATATATTGCATGAGGCACATGGTACCAGATATTCTATCCATCCGGGATCCATGAAGATTCATCGGGACTTACGATAAATCTATTGGTGGGATGGTATGAAGAAGGATATTGTAGAGTTCGTGGCCAAATTTCCAAACTGTCAGCGAGTAAAGGTCAAGCATCAAAGGTCGGGAGGCGTACTTCAGGATATTAGCATTCCCACGTGGAAGTAGGAAGAGATTAACATGGATTTCATTACATTCCTACCTCGTACTTGACGACACTTAATTCCATTTGGGTAGTGGTAGATAGGTTAACCAAGGCTGCACACTCTCTACTGGTCAAGACCATGGATTCAGCGGATGATTATGCCAAGTTGTATATTCGGGAGTTGGTTTGACTTCATTGAGTGCCCTTGTCTATTATTTCAGACCGAGGTACTCAGTTTACCTCCCAGTTCTGGCGGTCTTTTCAGAAGGGACTTGGGACTCAAGTCAAGCTCAACACAGACTTTCATCCGCAAACGGATGGCCAAGCCAAATGAACCATCTAGACTCCAAAGGACACCGTTCGAGGCTCTCTATGGGCGGAGGTGTAGATCTCTCATCGAATGGTTTGAGGTTTGTGAGGCAGCTATGATAGAGCCATATTCAGTTCATGAGGCCATGGTAAAGGATCAGTTGATAAGGGACAGGCTGAAGACCGCTCAAAGTCGTGAAGAATCAAAAGCCAATGTGAGGAGAAGAGATTTGGAGTTTAAGGTGGACGATTGGGTATTTCTAAAGGTATCTTCCATGAAGGAAATCATGCGGTTCGGAAAGAAAGGGAAACTCAGTCCCCACTATGTTGGTCCCTACCGGGTTGTGAGAAGGGTTGGTAAGGTGGCGTATGAGTTGGACTTGCCCTCGAAGTTATGTTCAATTCATCCTGTGTTTCATGTATCGCTTTTGAAAAAGTGTTTGGGTGATCTAGCTTTAGTAGTCTCGGTGGACATCATTGGTGTAAAAGGAAGCCTCAGTTATGAAGAAGTACCTGTGGAAATATTAGATCGTCAAATTCGTAAGCTAAGGATAAAAGAAGTAGCTTCAGTTAAAGTATTATGGAGAAATCAGCATGATGAAGGAGCTACATGGGAAGCTGAAGTGGATATGATGGCTAGATAGCTACACCTGTTCTCTACCAGCTTAGTTTCAGGTTGAGGTATCAGTTTTGCCCTAAACCTCTAATCAGTTTTCATGATCAGTTTATGTATACAACTTTGTATTATGATATGGTAAATGAATGTGATGTTTGAATTCAGTTCAGTTATGTAGTTTTTTTCGGAGGTAGTCAATCCATCAGTTTTCAACTTAAATGATTAGTATTTTTATATTGTGATAGCTTGTTTCTAAGTTTTCTGCATGTTTCTAACATTGGAGTACAAGTTTTCCCAAGGGGGAGATATTGTTATACCTTGGGAATCTAAGGATCATACCCGGGAGTCAAAACGAAGAAAAATTGAAAATTCGCATCAAGTCTCAGGACGACCCGTGAGGTAGGTCGTGGGGAGTGACCACGAGTTGTGAGGTGACTTGTGGTCAGCAAAGGCAGGCTCAGGTGTAGCAGGCCACGGGCATGACCATGAGTCATGGTCAAACCTCACGATTCCTGAGGTCACCCATGTTTTGGACTGTTCAGTTGGTTAGGGATTTGGGCAGTGGGGGTCACGAGTGGTGACCACGAGTCATGGTCAGCCACCATAATTCGTGGGGTTCCTTGTCTGATGGTGGGTAGTGATCATGACAGAGCCTGTCCATGAGTCGTGCCCCCTGGCAATGACTCGTGAGATTCCTCGTGGGGAATGGAAACCAGAAATTTCTGCGTTTTTAGTAAGGGTGTTTTTGTAATTTCTAAACTCCTAAGGCCTAAACTACGTCGTTTTAAGGTCTGAATAGGGTCTTTTAAGAGGGTTAAGTTCATGTTAAGCCTCATTGATGCATGAAAGAGTATAGAGAGGAGATTAGAAGGTGATTCAAGGTGTTCTTCCTCAATTCCTCTAAATTCCATCTTGGGCTAGAAGGGTAGTTAGAACTAGATAATCCCAGGTATGTAAGGCTATCAATGGGTGATTTCTTTCACACCCATGCTCCTACTCTATGATTTTACTTAAAATTTATAAAAAAAACTCATGGTGTTTTCTATTTGATTTATATAGAAACTAATGATTTAAATGATGGGTTTTGTGATTTTGAAATCTTATGATAATCTACGGATTTAAATGATGGGTTTTGTGATTTTGATTTCTTCCACACCCATGCCCCATGATGAATTAATTTATGATTTATTTTCTCATTGATTCTCTTTACAATCCCATTATGAATTATGTTTAAAGTTATGACGTTATTATGTTACCCATTAGAATTTTTATTAATTTCAAACTATATGCACGATTTACAAGTATGTATGAACCTTATGAATCATGAATTATGTTTTGGCCGACTTATGGGCCTCGTTTCATGGCTAGTTCACGTAAGTACAAGTATGTTTATGATTATCATGATTTAACTAGCCTGTGAATTCATGCGTGTTATACTATGAGATCTATATATATTATGGGAGTAGTATCGAACACTTAGTAGGTTTGGGGCTCACGTTAAGCCTCATATCTCATGAACTACGTCCCACTATAGGTATGTCGGGACCCTTTTCATGACTGTCCCCAGCCCAAATG
The DNA here is from genome assembly GCA_018107945.1 of Datura stramonium. Taxonomy (NCBI): domain Eukaryota; kingdom Viridiplantae; phylum Streptophyta; class Magnoliopsida; order Solanales; family Solanaceae; genus Datura; species Datura stramonium. The sequence goes on from JACEIK010011226.1 coordinate 3,474, forward strand.
GCCCTTTTCAAGGTGATATAACATTTTCATGGTTCTACCCTTGTCAAGGCACGAACACCCTCTCGACTAGGGTTATAAGTTGGGCTTCATGTGTGCTCATATGGGGTATGTCGATTAAGAAAATCTCCCACTGTTCCTTATGATTTATGCATGTTATGATTATGTATGTTGTCTCAAGTCATGTTAAGTAAATCTCTTCTGTTATGATTATGATTATGTTATGTTACCAATGTCTTGAAAACGTTGAGCTATATGATATGTTATTTTGATTTATGATACGAGCACGACGTCCTACTCTTATGATCATTTATTAGTTACGTACATGTTGTAAACGTTCGTTTTACTTACCTTGCATACTCAGTATATTCCACGTACTGACCGCATACTTTGTATGTTGTATCGTTCATGATACAAGTCCCGGTTCTCAGGCTCATCCTCATCCGCATCTAGTTTCAGATTCCCTCTCAGCGCTCTTGCTGAGTCCTCATATTACGAGGGTTGTATGTTCATCCTTTATGTTATTCTTTCAGTTTCTTGATGTTGAATTAGTTGGGAAGTTGTCCCATCAATCCATCCTTCATGTTTAGAGGCTTATCAGACTGCAAGTTGTATTTAGCTGTATTGTATAAGTCTTGTACTGATATTTCACTTTGGTATGTTATGATTACATTCTTATATGTTAAGTCTTCCATTCATGTGATTGGATTAGATGTATGCTAATGGCATGGGTCGACATGGGGTCTCTCGGGGCTCCTTGTCCCGTGTCTACGATCCGGGTGTACATTTTGGTCGTGACAATATATCACATCATTGTTTCCCTTTTTAGCTGAAGAACATTCTCTTAGTTGAAATAGGGAGATTCTGATTGGTAAATTTGTTAAAAGTACTCTGCTCTATTTCTTCTTTATAATAGTAAGTTTCAGCTATTATTGGAGATTGTTTTGTGAGATTGATTTTTCTACTCTTTCTACTGAATTCAATGAAGCTATTGATGAATGAGTTTATGAATTTCTTAATTATCAGTAGCTAAATTATTAACTAGAGGTGTGTGATGCTGAATACTTAATAAGAGAGGGTATTGCTAGGGTCATCTTCATATTGTTCAAATAAGTTTAAATCTATTAGATTCTCTTCAATCTATAAAGGAAGATCCATTGATTATGATATGTGTCTATTTATTCTTTCTTGATTGTTGCTTGTAAAAAAATAATTAAGTATTGGAAGAGAATTTAATAGTGGGTATGGACAAGAGATTGTGAAATTGGGCTAGAAATAGCTGAAATTGCATTTTCATTCCTTATTAGCAGCTAATAGCTAGAAATTAAGGCAGTTGTTAATCAAAATATAATCGGGTTGAGCTAAATCGAGGATAGAGGTTTTACAGAACTCTAGTAAGAGGTAGTTAGAAGGCTGAAAAGCTGTAATTACCCATTTCCAAAGATTATTTACACTTCTTGAACTCATAAGATGACCTAGCATGTCCCAATCTAGTTAGTTTTTCATCTACGGTACCTCTAGTCTTTCAAACTCTTGTTGACAACTTTGCTGATCTTGCTGTTTTATTTCACTAAATCACTAAATACAATTCACAACAAAATTTGAATCCCCCCAATTTTATATGATTTTATATTAAATTTACGTGGTGCAAGATAACTTTAATTTTCAATTGACACTTATAACTATCATTTCCTAGTCCTCATGGGATTCGAACCCGACAGTCATCGGGTTACTTATTTTTATACTTCGGCCGTGTATATTCTTTGCATGAAGGATATATTTTGGACCTTATAAAAAATGGTGCCATTATCAGGGACTAGCGCTTGATATTCTCATGTTGATTGTAAAGTTGAAATAGTTTTGCATCGTAGCTACTTGAAGTGAGTTTTTTGTGTTGTTAGGATCTCACAACCACATGAGTCATCACTCCTAAGAAGAGGATAGCTCAGTGGAAGGTAACATGGAACACGATGAAGATAATCCAGTGATGCCGGAAATTGCGGCAGCCATTCGCCTACCACCAATGGTAGGGAATGTAGTATTTCATGTCACAAGCGCCATGCCACACTTGTTTCAAATGAAAAGACTCTTTGGAATAAAATTAGGTAAGGACACGAATTGGCATTTGAGAAACTTCTTGGAGATATGCCAGCCCTTTCATATTACAAATATCAGTCAAGAGTCAATCCGGTTGAGACTCTTTCCTTTCTCTCCAAAGAGGGAGGCAACAATGTGACTGGAGGAACTCCCTCTGGGATGTATTACTTCTTGGAAAGACTTAACGAGGCTTTCTTGGATCATTTCTTCCCTCCACTAAAGATGCTTCAGCTGGGGGATGATATTACAAATTTCAGGCAAGAACTAGGAGAGCTTTTGCACGAGCCATGGTTAAGGTTTAAAAAGAAGTTTGCTCTTTTCCCAAATCATGGATTTCCGGATGGAGTGCTTCTACAGGGACCTTGATTGAATCAAAAAGTTCGTGGCCAACAACCTAGTTGGTGGTTCTATTATGGATCAAACATATGGGTTGGCCAAAACCCTTCTAGATAGAATGACAAAGAGAAATAGCACTTGGCACATGAGAGAAACAAATGTGTCCACTCATGAGATCAGCTGAAGTGCATTGGAGGCTGAGTTGTGAAAAAGGGATCAAGAGCGGGATGAGAATCTTGCCAAGATGATGACACCGTTAGAATTGATGACAAAACACGTGATGGGAGCAGGGTCCAAGGTGGTAAATGCTGTGGGAATGCAAGGTCCCTTACAATATGATGGAGAGTCGTCATCGCCAAGATATGAAGAAGAATGCCAATACACGGGCAACCGAATTGAAGTTCCTCAACCTGGATTCCAAGGAGCAAACCAAGGCCCATGGCGCCCAAAGGATGAAAACCAAGGTTGGAGAAATCGTGAGCCGTAGGAATGGCCCAAAAGAAATGAAAGGTGGGGTAATAGGGAGCCAAACCAATAGGGTGATCGCTATCAATGGAGTTTGAACCCATATGTTCCCCCTCCAAAAGTTGGGAATCCCTACAATCAGTCGAGCATGAGTGATGCGGGTAACTCAAAAATTGAAAAAATGCTATCTAGAGTTCTAAAGAAAGTGGAGTCAACCGAGTGCGGGGTGAAAGAATTAAGAGGGGAGGTGTCTCACCTTGGCCAAACAGTAAGTTCACATTCAGCCTCCATAAAGCATTTGGAGGCCCAAATGAATCACATGTCGGCTCAAATGAACCCCCGGGTGAAGGGAACACTCCCTAGTGACATAATGCCTAATCCAAAGGAAGATGGTCAATGCATGGATATTATCACTAGGAGTGGCAAGGTGATTGGACATGCACGGGTGAAGCTTAAAGCGGTTAATAACCCAAAATTGGATGAAGAAGATGAAGTCGACAAAATGCTAATGACTCCAAGGAGTGAGGAAATGATTGATGAGAAAGGAGAGGGAAAGGTTGATGAAATACTCTCACATGCTAATAATGATGAGGCGGGCATGAAGGCCCCAATTGATGACAAGGTTGAATGAAGAATCTCACCTCCTTATCCACAATAGTTGGCAAAGAAAAAGAAGGACGACCAGTTCAAAAAGTTTGTTGACATGTTTAGCTAGTTGTCCATAAATATACTATTAGTAGATGGTCAACTCCACCCGGTTATGCAAAGTTTATGAAAGAATTATTGAAGAAGAAAAAGGTAGTTGACACAAGTAATAGGGAGAAAACGCACCATTGTAGTGTGGTGATGATGAGTAATCTTGCCTCCAAACGGGAGGACCCAGGAGCATTGACAATCCCCTATACAATTGGGATATGTGTGTTTAAAAAATCTCTATGTGATCTTGGCGCAAGCATAAATTTAATGCCATTACTCATTTTCAAGAAATTGGGACTCGGAAGCAGAAAGCCAACATCGATGAGGCTGCTCATTGAAAATAGGTCCATAAAAAGACCGGTGGGGGTGTTAGAAGATGTGTTGGTAAGAGTGGAAAAGTTTATTCTACTTGTTGATTTTTTTATTCTTGATAGTGAAATGGATGTAGGGTTCCCATCATATTGGGAAGACCGTTGTAGGCTACGGGGAGAGCTGTGGTGGATGTGCAGCTTGGGGAGCTAAAATTTTGAGTTAATATTGAGGAAGTCACCTTCAAGGTGTGTCCATCAGCTGAAACGCCCCCCAAATGCAAGGTGGTAGGAGTTTTGCAAAATGAAGAGGAGGACAAGGGATTGAAGCTAAAGGAGACGGAGTCGGATGATGACCCGTAAGAGAAGAGTTGTTGAAAAAAATCTACGTCGTGCCACGACGTTAACTAAGATGCTTCTTGGGAGGAAACCCAAGTGTTTAGTGAATTATTTTATCTCTTTGTTGTTTTGTTTTTGGTAGGAGCTGCGAAGTGAGGAACAAAGCAAGAAACAAACCATAAAGAGAGGAACGACACGAAATCGGTGAGTTGAAGGGCAGTGTAAAACAAAAGGCTAGGGCTTGGATCGAAGGACCGGTGGACCCATCGACAAACCGCCGAATAAAAACTGTGGACCGCTGATTGGTTTTTGATGAAGCATAGAGGACCTGAAGCTCGAGAACCTAAGCAGCGGGTCACCGACGGATCACCGATTCACTTCGTGACCCGCTGGTGGATCGCATACCAGGAAATAGATTACTAGGCATAAAATACATGGCAGAAGAAAATTAAAGTGGCGGAACTCTGGTGTGATTTAGCGAACCACCGATGAAGTGTCGATTGAGGTATAAGTTTTTTTCAAAATGGAATTGAAATAGCGGGCCCACCAAATCCCAAATACCTTATCATTCGCCCAATTCTGCAAATATTCCCCTAATTCCCCTTTCTCCACCATTTCTCCATTCCTTCTCTTTGTCTCTCCATTACTCAACATTCCCAATTCCCCATATTTCTCTCTTTTCAACCTTTCCACTCTCCTAACTTTACATCTTCCCACTTTCCACCAACACACCCATATTAAACTTTCTACCTTCCCTGCAACCTATCAAACTTCTACCTTGCACCTATAAAACCCTCTCCATCCTTTCACTAACACACTCACTTCACTCACATTTTGTTCCTCTATTACACCTCTCTTGAAGTGCTATTGTTAAGAGTTAACTAAGCTCTTGAAGTTCAAGTGTGCAAGAAATCCCACATTGTTGTAGAAGTTTTCTTGCCCTTGTCTTGATTTTCTCATTGGTGCTTAATTCTTTAGTTTTACTACTTTGTTCCCCTTTCTTATTGAACTCATGAATATTCTCTAGTTGTTTAATGGAGTGGGAAATATGTGTTTATGTGTGTGAAATTTTGAAAAGGGTGAAGTCTGAGTAACCCAATTGAATAAAATGCAATGTTTTTCCCAATGATAGATTGGGTGACGCCATTCTTAAAGGAAAAACGTCATGAGATTGTGTTTAAATAATGTGGTGGTGATTTTATCATGTTATGCGTGAGTGTGTGTTAATGGGTTCCTGTGCTTTGTTAAGTTAGAATTTGGGATGAAGGGGTCAGGTATTTTGCTGGTCAAGTTCGGCGAATCACTGACGGAACGCCGGCTCACTCTAAAAATTGGCTTCAAGCCACTAAGTGGATCCTGCGTTATATCAGCGGTTCACGAATCTAGACTACTGATTCGCCGCTCAACTGCCGATATATCCCTCACTTGCCCAGTTTTATGTACGGCATTGATGGGCAAGTGGCGGTCCACGAAATTGCTCATGCTAACTGCCAGTGCTACTGGTTCTCTAAATGATTGTTTGGTTTCCCTTGTTTCTTGGTTCCCCCTTAGACTACCTTTGATTATTTTAATTTTCTCTTCAAATAGCTGTCACTAACATTATTCTTCCAGAAAAAATGACAAACCATGTATTCATCAAGGAATATAGGAAAAGGAAAGGCCCCTGCCTCATCTTCTAGCAAGGGCAACAGTAAAGCAAAGGCCGCTCCGCTGCGTGCCAACACCAAGGAGGCAATAATCTTTTCCGTCCCAACATGAAAGAGAACTATGTCATCTACAAAGGCTGATCCATCAAAGCGGAGAAGCGATTCGCTTTGGTGGGATTAATGGGCGACCTTCCAAACATCACAACACAATTCACAGAAAGGAAATGGAATGCCTTTGCCATCCCTCTCTCACCTTACTACCCGACTTGGTTATGGAGTTTTACGCCTCATATTAGGCCCGACCAGACAGCATGCAGCACCGGGGCAAGGTCGATGATTTTCCATGCCTGCCTTAAGTGATGCTAAGGGGGGTGGAAGTTGACATTAACCCAGCAACCATCAACTCTTTATTTTGGAAAGACAAAGTTGAATCTAGTACAAAGTATATGGCCCGGGTAGCTAATATGAAGGATCAATTTTCTTGGGTAGCCCACATTATCACTGTTGACAATCCTCTCTAGGCCTTAATGGGTGGCGAAATCTTTCGCCACGATTTGATGTTCGAGGTCAAGCTGCGGCTAGATTTTATTTATGCTCGAATCATCCCCTCTAAAAATGAGCAACGGGTCAACCTTGAAACTACTGTTCTTATTGCCTGCATCATGACAGGTATTCCCATTAACTCTGGGGAAATTATTGGTCAATAAATGAAGATAAAGGCTCATCAGTCCAGCACTTCAATGTCCTATGCCGTCCTGATTTCCTAGATTTACTTGGAAACTGGAGTGCCTCTGTTCCCTGATGAAACTCCTTCCACTGCTCTAGGGGTGATAGCTATTGATCAGAAGAGAGACGCTGAGGCACCGGCAACGAAAAGAAAGAGATTGTAAGCCTTTGGAGAGTAGGAAGGATCCCTCACCCATGGGTCAGACCAGTCACCACACCCCTAGAGTCTAATATGGCCCAGCCAGAAATGTCAAGCCAAGCATCAGGTGACATGCCTCAGTGTGGAGCATCTCCCCCTCCGCAATTCTCTCAACCAAGTGGTCTCCATTGACTCGTGGAGATAACAAACTTGCACAAAAGCCAACTTCAATTATTGGCTAAGAGTCTCCCCGCACTCATTTCCAAAACAACCAAAAAGGACCTCAAGTCATTGTACGAGAAGGTCGCCATGCTATACAAGAGGTTAGATGCTGTGGAAGGGGAAGTCACCTCCCTCCAGACTGAGGTACAAGAGTGGAAGAGTCAGACTTCAATAGAAGTTCCAGATATGAGCGCCCTGTATGCTTCAATGGCTGCTCTTTCCTCAGTTCAGAGTCTAATAGATGATCTTTTTGAAGGGCTAGGAGATGATTTTGCTGGGCTAGGTGAGGCCAGCGGTGGTGGTTCAAGTGAGGCAAATGCTGGTGATGAAGAAGAGTGACCCACTCAGGGAGTTTCTTGTTCCTTTCCCTTTTGTGTATTTACATTGGGGACAATGCATCTCTTAAGTGGGGGAGAGATGAGCGCAGTTGATGATGTGGCCAGGGATGGATGTTTCTTTTGATGTTTTTATATTTTTATTTTAAAATTAATTTATTAGAGCCTTTATTGGACTAATGTTTTCTTTTGATGATGATTGATGATCTCCCATGTCGGGCGTGTCTTGTTTAAAAAAAATGAATGAAATAAATGACTTGGTTGGAATTTGATGGTTGATGGTTAGTGAGAAAATGGGGTCTTTGTTTTGTATTGCAAAATCTTGAATGAAATGACCCAAAGTCTTGTTCTATTTTCTCCATTGTAAATAGTAGTGTAGTAATTAAAACTCTGAGGGTTTTCTTTAGATCGCGGTTCTTTATCGAGGAGCATTCTTTTGTTTTTTTTATTTTTGTTGTCGAACTGGGTTGGTATTTCCAGATGATTGAGTCAGTGGCGACATTCTTAAGGGAAAATGCCTTGTTGTTTTGAGTCTTTTGTGATTTTTTTAGATGCACCATCGAAATAAGTTGTTGAAATGGAATTTTAAAAGAAGGGCATGAAAATGAAGATTATGAGAAAGTGTTGGCACCGTAGCATAGCATTCTTTGTCATGCATTTTAAATTCTTTGGTTGGCTTGTTATGTTTACCTGCTTTGATGTCCTAATTTGATATCTTGTGTTGAGAATGACTTGTGTAGACCCTTTAAGGGTGATGCCTTGTGTGGTGAGGAAATTTTTGATGAATCTCATGTATAACATCTTGTCTAGAACTTGCCCCAATTTTAATTCAAGGTGAAATCCTAGATGTAGTTGCACCAAGAACATGAATTTAGGCTTTCCTTTGTCTAGTCACTTCACTCATATACCCTTCATGAGCTTTAATCCTTGTTATCCAACGTTCAGTCTTAGACCCTTTCTTTGGCAACCACATTACAATCCTTAAGACCGTTCATAACACCTTTCTTTGGCACCCATTCTCCCTAAATGCTAGTGACAAGATAGTGATGAAATGAGGATTAAAGCCTAAGAAAGAGGGAGTGATAAAAGGATTGAGAAATGAGGAAAAATCCTAAGTTTGGGGATGTGCAAAGAAGGGGGAAGATAAGAATTTCAGTGTGAGGGGAGCACCACATTGTGTCAAAATGCACCAAAGGATAAATCAAAAAGAAAAAGACAGTTTGTGTGAATCGGTGCTCCCTCTTGAGGTGATAAGGCTAGTCGTGAAAGAAAAAGGGATTATAAGGAAGGTTGTAAAAAAATGAATGAAAATTGGAAACAGGGAAAGCAGTGAAACAATGTGAAGTGAGAGGATACAGTTGATGTAAGGCATGTTCACAAAAAGCATTAGGGAGGATCTAGTCACAGCCAAATATTCATCCTACCCTTACCTCGAGTCTACATCATAACCTGCAAGCCCTAATGATTCTAAGTGCAACTACTATACATTAGCGGCTAATTACATGAAGCGCAAGTTTATGGGTCAAGTGTATGCATAAAGATTTCTTTTGGGAGAGTGAGTGTGAGTGTCTCTTCCAAACAATCCCTTGTTTGCATTCAAATAATCACATGACCAAAAGAATAGGGATTCTTATTTTGGTGAGTGACATCATTCCTTTTTGAGGACACAAGAGCATTCAAAGTTAATGTGGAAATAGCGCATGAGGACTGTAGACTCTAAGGTAAGCTTTGAATGTGCACTGATTATAACTTGAGATGCTATGTGCGTTTCATGGTTGAGCAATGCCCTTGTTTTACTAAATAAATCCTTTCATAAGCTTTGATTTGTGGAAAGTGGTAGCCTGTTTTAAACATCTTCATTGTTTTAATCTTTTGGAGTACTTTCTTCTCTTTTTCGGTGAGCTTGGTGAGCATATTTTTGGGTTTTCGTAGTTCAGGTGATTGGTGAGGTATAATTGTTAATAAAGGTGGCAAATTTCTCAATGAATGAGTATTGCATTGCTTGATGACAAGCAATGGTTCAAGTTTGGGGGTTTAATGAGTCGGTAATTTACCAAGTCATTAGGTTCTAAAACTTATTGTTTTTCTTAGTTCTTGATTTGATTATATGGATTTTATACCCTTTTTGATTTTATTGTGTGCAGATGACTAAATGTGAAGAAAAGAGCAAGATCGAGCAAAAAAGAAAGGAGTAAGAGTAAATCGGCAATCCACCGATGATGATCGGTGAAACGCCGGCCATAGGCCAAACATCACTATCTCTAAGGAATAATGTCACTAGCGATTTGGAATTTCCAGCGGTGATTCTCCGGTCCAGTCACCGAAGAACACCCCAAGTTCTGGAAAATAGCATGAAGATCTGGCGGGTCACCGATCGACATTGGCAAAACGCCGATTAAACTGCTATTGCTCACTAGAGTTGAGTAAGGTCCTAGATAATATACCCGGCGTTCACGCATTGGGACTGACGAACCGCCGGTGTCTCCACTGATTCTAGAACGGTGCTTAAGGGTATAATTGTCCAACACAGGAAGAGAGATAAAAAGTTCCCTACTTTTCAGGATATAAATAGGAGATAAAGTACTTTGTACAGGGAGAGAGGCAGAAGGAGATATAGAAATACAGATATTGAGAGAGAGCAAAGCATATATCAAATCATTGTTTCCCTTTTAGCTGAAGAACATTCTCTTAGTTGAAATAGGGAGATTATGGTTGGTAAATTTGGAAAAAGTACTCTTCTCTATTCCTTCTTTGTAATAGTAAGTTTCAACTATTCTTGGATATTATTTTGTGAAATTGATTTTTCTACTCTTGCTATTAAATTCAATGAAGCTATTTATGAATGTGTTTCTGAATTTCTTAATCATGAGTAGCTAAATCATTAACTAGAGGTGTCTGATAATGGATACTTAATTAGAGTGGGTATTGCTAGAGTCATCTTCATATTGTTCAAATAAGTGTAAATATGTTAGATTTTATTCAATCTATAAAGGAAGATCAATTGATTATGATATGGTTCAATTTATTCTTGCTTGATTGTTTCTTGTAAAAGAATAATTAAGTATTGGAAGTGAATTTAGTACTTGGTATGGATAAGAGATTGTGAAATTGGGCTAGAAATAGGTGAAATTGCATTCTCATTCCTTATTAGCAGCTAATAGCTAGAAATTAGTGCAACTGTTAAACCAAATCGAGTCGGGTTGAGCTAAATCTAGGCTAGAGGTTGGATAAAACTCTAATAAGAGGTAATTAGAAGGCTGAAAAGCTATAATTACCCACTTTCAAGATTAGTTACACTTGTTGAACTCATTGGATGGCCTAGCATGTCTGGATCTAGTTGGTATTTCATCTACACCGCACCTCTAGTCTTTCACACTCTTGTTGACAACTTTGCTGATCTTGCTGTTTTATTTCACTAAATCACAAAATACAATTCACTGCAAAATTTGAATCCCCCAAATTTTATTTGCTTTTATATTAAATCTACGTGGTGCAAGCTAACTTCAATTTCTCAAATGAAACCTGTAACTATCATTCCCTAGTCCTCGTGGGATTTGACCCCAGCAATCATCGAGTTACTAGTTTTGATACTTCGGCCATGTATATTCTTTGCATGAAGGATATATTTTGGACATTATCACCCCTCAGCGTGAGCACTGTTAGCTAGTCCTTACTGTCTGTTATATATATATATATATTCATGTGTGATGTTAAATGTATTTAAAGGTTTGGTTGCTAACTGAAATTGGTGAAAGATCCAAGATGATGACGCGTAAATGATTTTAAGTTAATTATAGACATCACAAGCTATTAAGGGTAAATGAGCTTGTTGAATTGGGATTACCTAGTTATGGATGACCTTTATCTTATGTGTACGTTATAAAATATGCCAGGCCAAGGGGAGATTTCATAATCCCTTTACCTTAAGCTTAACGTCAAGCTAGCGAGTCTCTTAGCTATAATGTCCCTTGAACACAATCTATAAATTTTGTTGAAACTCTTAGGTCATCCGCAGTTCCTTATGATTTATACAAGTTTTGAATACATGCATTTAAGTGCTATTTTCTAGCTTTACATGTTATATGTACTCACTTGTAGTTATGTATTAAGAAGGAAGCCTATGGGGGCCACATGTTTATTATTTGTCATTTCTATGCTATATGTATTAATTTGGTCTAGTATAAGCCATATTGGCTCCATTTATGATTTTGTTTAAGATTTATTGATTTTACCACAGTGTGGTACAACGGCTGGAGGTATTGTTATTTTATCCCGATGTGGTACAGCGGCTGGACAAATTTTACCCTGGTGTGGTACACCGGCTGGAGGCATTTTTATTTTTACCCCGTGTGGTAGTTTCAATTATAGTCTTTGTTGTATATTAGATGATTGCATTTACACTTCAATAATGAGATATTGTCAGGTTTCAATTTTCAGGATTTTAGGTTGTTACTATTCCTTATTTCTAGCCCAGTTGTCATTTTTATCTTATATATTTATAGTTTTTAGCCTTAAATACCAGTAAATTTTATTCATACTATCATATCTTCATCTTGGGATGCTCCCTTCAATCGTGCTGCAGGTACATGCCGATGAAGTGATTATCGAACACAGTAGGAGCCAGATTTTAGTGGAGTAGTGGTATGCTCCTGTCTTCCAGGAGCCATGTCCTAGTTTTGACTATTTTGAGTTTTGTGTATAGCATGGGTAGGCCGGGGCCCTGTCCTTTTCATTTCAGTTTGTTTACTCTGTAAAGGCTGATGTGGACTAGTTTGTATTGTAGTGTTGGTTATGTAGTCGTGTTGGCTTTCCATTTCTTTGTTTAGCTTTATTGTAGCCTCGTTGACTTTCAAGGTTTCATATTTATTATTGTCAAGGCATTATGGGTCCAATATTTATCTTGGTTGGTTGTGACAGGTGTCTTAGTCAGCCTTTGTGTTACATTTATATATGCTATATAGCCGGCTTCTTGATCAATCATGAATCGAGCACCAGTTGCGCCCTACCCCAGTTTTGGGGCATGAAAGACTTTGTATCAAAAAGAAGTCGTGTCCTAGGGAGTCCACAAAGCCGTGTCTAATAGAGTCTTGCTTATGGGTATGTTGTGCACCATACTTACAATCAGGAGGCTACAGGACATTTAGTAATTGTTTCACTTCTTTACTAATTGTTCGTGCTATAGGTCGAGGCCATAAGTACAATTATATCTAAATCGTGTAAATTCTTTCAGAGTATGCCTGTGACAAGGAAGATGACTACGAGGTTGATTGGCACACCCTTAGGGGAGGGTACTAGTCGCCCTCTATTGGATCAGGGAGACAGCTCAGAGGCTCAGAGTGAGTCTCCTACCCCAGGTATTACAGTTCCTCCCGCACTAGTCAGAGAAATGGTAGATAGACCTCTATCCCCTCCCACACTAGTAGTACCTGAGGGTACTAGAGTGGCAGACCCTCCTGCACCTGTGGTACCTCCGGTTGTTCCGAAAGGACAAGGTCTTTAGGGAGATTTTCAGCTGATGGCTCGTATAGTTGTAGATTAGGAGGGAGATTGGTGGCGATAGAGAGACATACAGGTCAGGCAACTGAGATTTCCAGGGCCTTGGAGTTCTTGAGTTTAAGTCGTCCTATATTCACTGGATCAGACCCGAGCGAGGATCCTTAGGACTTTATTGATCAGACTTATAGGGTGTTGAAGGTGATGCAAGCTACAACGACTGAAGAAGTAGAGTTGGTGGATTTCAGACTACATGATGTGGCTATATTGTGGTATGAGGCTGGGCTCGATTAGAGGAGCTAATGCACCTCTAGCTGAGTGGGAAGACTTTTCTGAGGCATTTATGCACCACTATCTACCTTGGGAGCTTCGAAAGGCTCGAGTTGAGTAGTTTTTGCACAAAGAGCAGGGAAGTATGAGTGTGTGTGAGTGTTGTCTTCGGTTTAATTCTCTTGCTAGTTATGCTCCGCAAATGGTTCAAATGGTGGAGGATAGAGTTCATCAGTTGGTGTTAGAGTTGGGGCTTCATATAGCTCGAGATTGTTTGGGGGCATCTACTCAAGAGCACATGGAAATTTCACGAATTCAATTTTTTTCCCTGAGGGCAGAGGATTTGGTTCATTAATTATGGGATTCTCTGAGACAGCAGGAGCAATGAAAGAGAGCTAGGATTGTGGGTCCTTATAGAGGGCCGCAAGCTAACCCAGGGGCTTAGTTATCCAGGCAGTCAGTTAGGCCTATAGGGAGTGCCCCACATCAGTTACAGGGACAGAGAAGAGACCAAGGCCCAGCTCCATCGAGCTCTCAACGACAGAAGCAGGCAGGGTAGAGGCGACTACCATTGCTGCCTTGTTCCTCCGTGTGGAAAATCTCATTCAAGTCAGTATCATCAGGGGAAGAATGTATGTTTTCGTTGTGGGCAGCCAGGCACTTTATGAGGGATATTTCATACAGGGTTGAGGCGGATCAAGCACGATCAGTGGTTTCTTCATCATCCTCCATTCGACCTCCTAGACCTGATCCTCAGTTGGCAACAGGCCATGGCAGAGGAAGAGGAGAGAGGCTTCTAGTTCTAGGGCAACCCAAAATCGATTTTAAGCTTTGGGCAGTCGATAGGACTAGGAGGGCTCACCAAATGTTGTTACAGGTACTTTGATTATTTATTCTCATGCAGTATATGTCTTACTTGATCCTGGTTCTACACTCTCTTATGTTACACCGTTGGTTGTGAGTTAGTTTGAGACAGTCCTTAAGTTCTTATCTATACCATTTGTTGTTTCTACGCCAATTGGAGAATCTGTGTTAGCTAGACGAGTTTACTGGAACTATGAAGTATTGATATATGATCGATCAACCTTAGCTGATCTAGTTGATCTTGAAATGGTTGATTTTGATGTCATTATGGGTATGGACTGGCTGGCGGCATGTTATGATAATGTTGATTGTATAACTAAGGTTGTCAGATTCCATTTTCCCGGCGAGCCAGTGTGGGAATGGAAAGGTAATGCCACTACGCCTAAAGGTATGTTTTTTTCATACCTTAAGGCTCAGAAGTTGATATCAAAAGGTTGTATTTCTCACTTGGTTCGGGTAAGAAACTTGGAATGTGAGCCTATGACTCTCTAGTCAATTACTATTGTAAATGAGTTCCCCTAGTTCTTTCCATAGGATTTGCCTAGAATTCCTCCAGAAAGGGAGATAGATTTTGCTATTGATCTACTTTCAGGTACTCAGCCTATATCGATCCCTCCTTATAGAATGGCTCCAGTATAGCTAACGGAATGGAAGGAGCAGTTGAGAGATCTGCTTGATAAGGGATTCATTCGACCTAGTATATCACCTTGGGGTGCACCGGTGCTCTTTGTGCGAAAGAAAGATAGGTCGTTAAAAATGTGTATTGACTATAGGCAGTTAAATAATGTTACTATTAAGAACAAGTACCCACTTCCTTGGATTGATGACCGCTTTGATTAGTTACAGGGTTCCACATGCTTCTCAAAGATTGATTTGATATCCGGGTACCATCAGTTACAGGTTAGGGAAGTTGATATCCCTAAGATTGCATTCAGAAAAATATACGGCTATTATGAGTTCTTAGTGATGTCATTTGGGCTTATAATGCTCCAACAACTTTTACGGACCTGATGGATTAGGTGTTTAGGCCTTTTCTTGATGTATTCGTGATCGTCTTCATTGATTATATTCTGATTTACTCGTGATCCGAGGCCGAGAATGCAGATCATTTGAGAGAAGTATTATAGACTCTCCAGGAGCACAAGTTATATGCTAAATTTTCTAAATGTTAGTTCTGGCTGACATCTATAGATTTTCTTGGTCATGTAATTACAACCGAAGGTATAAGAGTGGATAGTCAGAAGATAGAGGCAGTAAAGAGTTGGCCCAGACCCTTAAATCCTATAGAGGTTTGCAGCTTTCTGGGGTTAGCAGGTTATTATCATCGATTTATAGAAGGTTTCTCTACTATCTCTACGCCATTGACAAAGTTAACTCATAAAGTAGCTATTTTTCTGTGGGCAAAGGCATGTGAGCGAAGCTTTTAGGAGTTGAAGGATAGGATGATTTCAGCACCTGTTCACACTCTTCCAGGGGGTGTCAAGGGTTATATGGTCTATTATGATACTTCGAGAGTTGGGTTAGGTTG
This sequence comes from Datura stramonium, assembly GCA_018107945.1. NCBI lineage: Eukaryota > Viridiplantae > Streptophyta > Magnoliopsida > Solanales > Solanaceae > Datura > Datura stramonium. The sequence goes on from JACEIK010011226.1 coordinate 18,935, forward strand.
TGTTTTGATGCAACATGGAAAGGTCATTGCTTATGCCTCTAGATTGTTGAGGAAGCACGAGCAAAATTATCCTACCCATGATCTTGAGTTGGCCGTAGTGGTATTTGCATTGAAGATTTAGCGCCACTACTTATACGAGGAACATGTTGATATCTTTACAAATCATAAGAGTCTCCAGTATTTGTTTCAGCCGAAGGAGTTGAATTTACGCCAGAGAAGGTGGTTACAATTGCTGAAAGATTATGATGTCAGCATTCTGTATCATCTGGGCAAGGAAAATGTTGCAGTTGATGTGCTAAGTCGCAAGTCTATGGGTAGCTCGAGTCATATTAAGGTTGGCTGGATTGAAATGCGAAGACTCTGCAGCAGTTCGCTGACTTACAGATTCGGTTACTAGATGCTGAAGATGGGGGTGTTATTGTAAAAAACATAGCAGAATCGTCCTTGGTAGTAGAAGTTAAGTAATGAAAATATGATGATGCAGAGTTAGTCTTTCTGAGAGACAGTATACCACAACCGAAGCAGAGCCTATTTTATTGTGAACCCGATGGAGTTCTTAGATACCAGGGTTGTCTATGTGTACCTAATGTGGGTGAGCTACGGGAACAGATTATGAATGAAGCTCGTTACACTCGGTATTCAGTACACCCAGGTGCCACAAAGATGTATCATGACCTGAGGAAACTATATTGGTGGAATGACATGAAAAAGGACATCATAGGTCTTGTGACTCAGTGTCCTAATTGCAAGAAGGTGAAGATTGAGCACCAGAGGCCTAGAGGTCTGATGCTAGATATAGAAATTCCAGCATGGAAATAGGAGGTCATTAATATGGATTTTATTATAGGATTGCCTCAAACGAGTAGGAAGCATGATTCTATCTGGGTAATAGTTGATAGATTGACTAAATCAGCTTACTTCTATCCAGTTAGGACTACATATGCTGCAGAGGATACATGAGAGATAGTTCGCCTACATGGCGTCCCCTTGTCTATTATTTCTGACAGAGGTGCTCAGTTAATATCAAACTTCTGGAAGTATTTCTATAAAGGCGTGGGCACTCAAGTAAGCCTCAGTACCGCATTTCATCCTTAGACAGACGGACAGGATGAACACACCATTCAGACGCTTGAAGATATGTTGTGTTCCTGTGTTCTAGATTTTGGCGGAAGCTGGGATGATCATGTTTCCTTGAATGAGTTCACCTATATTAACAACTACCATAAAAGTATTCGATGGCCCTATATGAAGCTTTATATGGGCGAAAGTGCAGGTCGCAGTGGGATGGTTTGAACTTAGCGAGGCAGAGTTATTGGGGCCAAACTTAGTGCAGCAGGCTATTAACAAGGTGAAACTTATTAGAGATCGACTTCAGAAGGCCCAGAGTAGGTAGAAGACTTATGCGGATATACGTCGTCAAGTGCTAGAGTTTGCTATTGATCATTGGGTCATCCTCAAAATGTCACCTATGAAAGCTGTCATGCGATTTGGCCGAAAGGGCAAGCTGAGCCCTACATATGCTGGGCCCTACAAAGTTATCCGCAAGATAGGCAAAGTGGCCTATGAGTTGGAGTTGCCACTAGAGCTAGCGGCATTCCACCCAGTATTTCATGCATTGATGTTGCGAAAGTGTATAAGAGACCCAACCCGTGTTATGCCTATCGATGATATCCGGATTTGTGAGGAGATGACCTACATCGAGGTCTCAGTTGCTATACTTGACCGGCAAGTCAGGAAACTTCGGACCAAAGAAGTAGCGTCAGTTAAAGTATTGTGGCAAAGTAATAACATCAAGGAAGTGACTTGGGAGGCTGAGGAGGAAATGAAGAATAAATATCCTCACCTATTCATGATGTTGACATGATATTGAGGTATGTGTTTGATACCTATGTTACTAAGTATCAATTTTGAAGCATATTAAGTGAAATTAATTTCCATTCAGGGATTAATGTTCTTAAGGGGGGAGAATATTACACCACAAAAAAAAATTGGTGATTATTTGATGTTTGTATGCTAGGTTAAAGGAAGTACGGATCTTTTATTGGTCATAGATGACAAGGGAAATGTGTACGAATGGAAAACCAAAGAGTATGTCAAGTTCATAAGTAAGAGTCAACTTTAAATGACAATATCTACCAATATATAATTATTAGAAGCTCTACAACCTATCAAATAAAAATTCATTGAGTCTAGTTTTCATAACATCAAACCTCTTATCAATTGTAGTTTGGAGTAAGAAGTTATAGGCATTTTACCGAAGCACTCCGAACAGTGACGCGGGCATCACGCCCTAATGTCTCCACCATCCTATTTACTTAAAATCTGATTTTTATCTTGTATAAAACATTTTCATATAAATCTAAATCGACCAGCTTGATAATGATTCCATTTCTCTCCCAATTCCAGCATCGAGGACGAGAAAATCAAGGCGGAACATTAAGCAAAGTCAAAGAAAATCACAAGATAAGTTGAGATTACTTTGCCAAGTGTGCTAGGGGCTGTTTTGGAGCTCGTTTTGGAAAGGTTTTGTGAGCTGAGTTTTGCTCGTTTTTGCTGTTTCTTTTTCTGGAATTATACCTCATATTTGAGGGGAAGAGTTATGACGTGCCCGCAAGTGTACGGGTCGTGCAAGTAATATAGTGGCTCTTTTTAAGAACCGGATTATCGAACCCAAGGGACTGGACCCATTCCTCTAACNCCGTACACTTGCGGGCTCATCAATAGGTAACTGTGATCCCTCCACCTGTGGTTCCCGTGATAGAAGATGAAATCAAAGAAGAGATACCGCCGATATTTGATTTTATTACTGAGGAGCCGGTGGCACATCATAAGGGAAAAAGGCCTCATGAGGAGGCATGTTTTGAGGAGGATGACTCTTTGCTCCGTCAGCAAAAGCGAGAGAAGAGAGAGATGGAGAGAGCACTGCATCTATCTAGAGAGGAGGCTCGACATAGGGCCACAATTAAGGCAGCAAGAGCTCTGGGAGAAGGCACGAGCTTAGTTGGGTATGAAAAATGCACCGGGTCAAGCTGGTGATATCGAAGAGGACATTGGAGGAGTATCTGCACCCTCCATCAACCAGGTAGCAGATACCTAGGTCACATAGGTATGTTCCCTATTTCCATAGTTTTGTTCTATATATATATGCGTCAAGGACGACGCGTGATTTTCTTGATGGGGTGGGGAGGGATACCTGTGTATTTTTGTTGAACATAACCAGAGGGTTTTTCTTGCTGGATATCTTTTCCCTCGGGTGTTCCTTATCTAGTAGAACCAACACATTAGGGTTTTTTGTTTTTTTGTTTGTTTGTGTCAGTCGAAAGAAAGTTAGGTGAACTTAAGGCAGTCAAGAGCTTGAATTATTGATTTTTGGTTACACCAATTCACCTTCTTGCTTTGATTAAGAATGAACCTGTTTTGGCCCTGGTCCCTCCTTGGACACAGTGAACCTCAACTCAGGCAAATCACCTAAGTTGAGTGTGGCTATTATAGGGGTGATTGAGAGGTGTAGGATGGAATGAGATTGGGTAATGAAAATGAAAGAGCGGGTGCGGTGTGCGTAATGAAAGAAAAGAAAGAAATAAAAATATTGTCAAAGAGCAAGAAAAGAAAAGAAAAGAATAATGTGAAAATAGTGAATGCTTGAAAGAAGAGGAACCGCACTCGTAATTACAAATGAAAATAAAAGAAGAAGCAAGTAAAGGAAAAAGGGGAGAAAATATGAAAAAAGGTTAAAAGTGGAGTCAAGAAGTATGTAGTTCCAAGTAGGGTTAAGCTACTACTCCCATATGTACCATACCCGAACCCGATCCTACATTACAATCTTAAAAAGTCCTATATTTATCCTAGTTACCTGTCTGAAAATCGAGGTATTGAAAGTAAAGGCAAGCCTATGGCATTGCATGCACACAGTTAGAATTTCTTTATGAGAGTGAGTGTGATCTTACATAGTCCCAATAGAAATACATTGATGTAATCATATACACATGAGAGAGTGTGGGGCTTCTTTGAGGTGAGAGCATTTGGTCAACAAAATCGTCTGTAAATTATCTGGGTCAGTGTTATAGATTTATGTGCATGGGTTGAAAGTGACAATATTTTGTCATATTTTGATTCCTCTGTGTCATGGTTGAAATTTTACATATGCATTGTGATTTGAGTTGGTATGATAAAGGAGGGGTTAGAAAATTTGATTTGATGTTGTAACTGCCGTAAGTTTCCTAGAGTTCTTTTGATTGAAGCGTCGAAGTATTTTATTTTATTTTGCTTTTGCCTGAGGACATGCAAAAGTTCTAAGTTGAGGGTGTTGATGTACCGTGATTTTACGGCACTTTCGATGCTTAAAACCAACAAACTATGCACATTTCGGGTATGTTTATGTAGGTGACGCGACGCGAATCCACAAGTGTACAGGTCATGCAAGTAATATAGTGGCTCTTTTTAAGAACCGAAATGTCGAACCCACAGGGATTGGACCAATTCAGCTAACTATCAAGTTCAAGTGTGATCTTAAATACCGCAAGTGTTGATTATAGAAATTTTTGAGGGAGATTTAATTAAGTCTAATTTTGACGCGACGCGAATCCACAAGTGTACGGGTTGCAAGTAATATAGTGGCTCTTTTTAAGAACCGAAATGTCGAACCCACAGGATTGACCAATTCAAATAACTATCGCCCAAGTGTGATCTTTAAATACCGCAAGTGTTGATTATAGAAATTTTGAGGGAGATTTAATTAAGTCTAATTTTGGTCAACGACATATTCTCGACCACTTCAGGAGCAACAGCAGAGTTTAAACCAATATAATCATGCGCTATTACGAATTGCAATGGGTTAAGTGTGAAACTGGACAATTGTCGTCTCACATATTTAGAATTGTATGTTCATTGTCTTTCGAGCCTCAAACACGACAACTAGCCTCGCGTACCATTGTGAGCGAGGATGCTAATTCTAGTCTGGGGAAATTACCTGCGTTAGGTTTACGGGAAATGAGTAGGGACTCGTGCACCTAATCATTTAACTCAACTTAGCCTCACAACTACTTTGTTGAGTGGTGATGTGATAAACCCAAACCTGCCTCTATATAATCCCATTTTATCAACCAAGCAAGGCATTAGGTATAGTTCTATCCTAACACAAAATTATATCGTGAGATACAAACATGCTCACATTCTCATGTTCTACCTAGGTAAATGCTTTCTCAAGCATATGCTCTGCTTAACGTATAAGCTTTCATAGTGATCAATCATAGAAACAACCAACAATCCGTAATGCAAGACAAAACAACAATCTCATAACAAATTCCAACCCAAATTCATAAAAACACAATCATAATTCATGGCTTCAACCCCAGAGGAAGGGTTCTAGCCATTCATGTTCGTAAAACTACAAGAAACTACAACTAAATTAACATACTATACAAGAATTAAGTTTATTTGAGAAGGGAATTTGACAAACGCTAGCTGAGTTCTCCCACTTCTCCCTTCTCTCCGTTACGGTTTCCCAAAGATAAATCTCCGTGATAAATTAGTTTTAGGAGCTAAGGGCTTAATTTATAGTAAATGAAAAACGTGTACTACTCCAGCCTGCCGTGGAATGGCCCGTCACTTGAGTGTGGTCGCGGAGCACCGCTCCTCGTGGACACGAAGGTAATGCGGAGGCTCTCCGGAAATTGCCTCCGGATGCCAAAACCTGGCTGAAAGTGTCACCAAGGCCGCCGCGTGACACGCCGCTCATGCACAAGGTTGGTAACCTTTCTATCGCGGAGCCGGGATCGGGCGGCACCGCTGCCGCCAGATCTCGCTTCGCCGCTGCCTTCTCGCGCCCCGCATGGGCGTGGCACGGCTACTGGCGCGGCACACGCACGCGTGGCACGCCACTCGGCGCAGCCTGCCTCATGGCATGCTTCCTTGCCAACATTTCGCAAATTGCTCCCGACCCATTTCCTCTACTTCACCAACTTCGGATTTAGTTCCTAAAATCATTGAAACTACAAACAAGACTAATCATGTTGGTTAGCACATATATTCACATTTATATAAAATTACATAAAATGTACAAAATAAATTAGATAAACAAGACCACTTATGCAGCAGCATCACTGGGCATGCTATTTTTGCCCGAGATCACAACCCCACACTTAAAGCCTTGTTTGTCCTCGAACAACCTTTTATATCTCATGCATATGGAGACTCACACATAGCCAATTTAGCAAAATAATTCAAGTTACAGCTATGATGATTATTTAAGTTAACAAGCTTTAAAAACTAGAGCATGCACAATTTGATAAATTGAAATGAAATACAACTATGTTAAGACTTTAACCTCAACAAATCGACTCCAATCTTTAGCAAACTCATGCAAATCAACCGCATTAAAAATTCCATACGAATTATATCCTTCTTTATTCTAACATGTGCCTCACGGAAAGAGAGTTACCTATTTTCACACGCAAAATGCTTTCTTTAAATCACAACATGTGGGTACATGAACAGACTTACCCACTCACAAAGAATTCACATGCATCATGTAATGACCCATAAGCTTTCCCCTTAGTGTTTTATTCTAATTTAACGATGTATGCATGTAAGATCAAGTAGGACTTTTAGGTTGTAAAGTAGCCAACGGATGGGGTACCATTATGGCTAGTAATAGTGACTATCTTCCTAAGCGCTTTTAAGACATCACGCCTCATTACGAACTTCCTTCCTTACTTCACTTTTTTCCTTTTCAAATTTTCTTTTCCTTGTTTCCCATTTCTTTTAAGCACTTTTAGCTTATTAGTATGAGTTCTATAAGTAACTTTTAACTAATTTATTTTCTACTTTACTAGAATAACTATTTTCACACAAGTGTACCTTTTGACCTTTCTCAACTTTACAACTACTTCTCTTCCTTCTTTTTCATTTTTCTTTCACGCCTTTACTCTTTCGGATCATTCACTTGCGCTTAGGAGTTTTGGATCAAATTCAAGGTTAATGAAAGGAAGGGATTGCTTATGTTGCAAACGAATAAAGAATAGGCTTTAGGCTCGAAGGGGCTAACTAGGATTAATTATTCGAGGTAGGTAAATGAGGGATAAATTAGGTTCATTCATAGAAATGCCTAAATCATCTCCTACAAACCACATCCTTCATTTTATTTTATAAAAATACCAGGCAAGTTCTAGGCAATCCACAATAACACTGAATACTCAAAAACCTTACACTCATGGCACATGCTCAATTCAAGACTCATTCAACAGACTTTACTCTAAATTAATTACAAGAATTTAGAATTAAGCTTCAATCATATTAAGTCACATTCAAGTTGTTTCCAAGTGTCTCGCCCAACAAAGCTATGCACTTGCATGATTCACACCGAACATACTTGCATCTTACAATCGCTTGCACCGCATAACAAGAACATCAAGCATCAACTAGCTAAGGTTTCAAAAACCCAACACCTATCGACTCATTTTTTCTCAAGACGGTCCGTCATCCATCCATCGCCGAAATGAAATTCCTAACATGACTAAAACATTATATACGCATAAAGAATAATATTTTTATTCTTCGGTTCAAAGACCCCCGCTGAAAAGAACTGAAAGAAAACCAACGGGTGATGAAGTCATGCTACTACAAAAATTTTCAACTTTCTCCAAATTTTACACCGAAGATTACATTCACCGAAAATCGTTGCCACAAAATTTTTGAAATTTCCCTCACCCCACACTTAAATCATGCTATGTCCTCATAACATCAAATTAAAATTAACAAGATGAGAAATACTCCCTTAGCCTCTATGCCAAGCTAAAAGCATGCTCTTTTTCAAGTTCTCATAGGTGGGTGTTTGACCCCACACTTCTTCTATTTCATGCTTCTTAGCTTCCTCTCAAGGTACTCGACTTCCCTTTCATCTCAGGCTTAACTTTCCACCAAAAACACACAAACATAAAAAAAACAAAATCAACACAAACAAAATTAACAAAATTGTACTGGGTAAATTTGGGCTGCCTCCCTAAGTAACGCTTAAGTTTACGTCGCGGCACGACTTGGACTATCTCATACCCGGGTACTCTTTCGAGAACCATCTCCTTTCTTTTTCCGTTTAGAGGAAACAAATCTCCACTGCTCCTCTCTTTCTCCAACTTCTTCTCTCATTTGAAGCTCCTCTATCGACTCTGGTTTAACACTCGATATTGCTCTCGCTGCACTGTGAATTCCTCCACCCACACTCATCCTTCTCTCACAAATAATAATAACTCCGACAAAGGTTTCTCGTAGTGTGCGGATGGGTTCATTTCTTGGTAAATGCTTTAAGAGTTCTTCTTCATCCTCAACCGTTATTTTTAAGGTCCTCGCTGTAAGTCAATCACCTTCCTCCTATGGCCAAGAATGGGCCGCCCCAAGATTAGGTACTCGGTCAACAACCCGGGGTAAATCTAAGACACAAAATCGCCATATAATAAACTTACCTACTTTGATGAGAAGGTCCTCTATTATTCCATCAGTGTCACTCGCGACTTGTCGTGCCCGCCCACAAAGATCAACCTTTCGCCTCGATTTCCCTGGAACTCTTGGTGTTGAATAAGGATAGGGGCAATAGATTAATCGCTTCCCTATATCACACAAAGCTCGTAGCACCTCGCCCTTTATCAATTTGTATGGGGAGGGTAAAACCCCCGGGTCTTTGAGCTTCTTTCGCATTTTGCTCAATACCCGTGATCGTGACTCTCGGCCGTTGCTACAGCCTCGACGTCCACCAATCTAACTTGTTCGCCATCACGCCCCTTCCAAGTATTTAGCATACTTGGGCATTCCCGCAAGACATCAATAAGAGGTAAATTTATGTGAAGCTCTTAGAAACTCTCAAAGAACTTTTGAAACATTCCTCCTCCTTGCTCTTTCTAAATTTTGAGGGAATGTTGGTGGTGGTCTCGTCGGCCGCAATGAAGGCGCATTTTTTTTGCCCAAGACTCCATTCTCCGCCTCCTGTCGGTGGATGGTCCTGCTCAACCAACTGCTGTACCTCCTCGCCTTTCTTAGGTACCGCATCGCCAATTGCTTGCCGCTCGATCGATGGCATTGATTCAGAGGGGATTAGGACTGTGTTTGGTAATCCCCCCGCGATCTCATGTTTTGAGTAAAATACCTGCTATCCACCCACTTGTTTTCAAGATTGCGGTGGCTACTTGTCAATTCTTTTAGGTCTCGTTGCCATCCTCGCCTCGATTCTCCGCTAACCGAGTCTGGCTCCTATGATTTTCTCGCAATGTTTCTCAATGTTGCTGCTCCTTTACCATCATTCCCCGCCTATTCTACCGATACGCTGTTGTCGAGGTTGCATATAATTCTCGCTTTTGGTTTCCACCCCAAGAAAGTTCGGTGGCCCCCGCCACTGTATGGAGTTGGTCCCAAAATTCGATTCCTCTCGCACATTACCAACAAAATTGACTGATTCATTGGCTCTACAAGACTCGCAGATGGTGTCCAAGATTACCACAAATTTCACACCAACTAGAGCTTGCCGAACTGCATTAACCTGACTCGGTGTTGGTTCATACTCGCCTTATTGAATTGAGTCATTATCTGATGCCGAAACGGTTAATCAAGGCGCCAAGGCATTCATGCCATCAACTTCATCAAACCCCACTCCTTTCCCCGCCCTTCGATGACTCGTTGTGCCACTGATTTCCTTGTGCAATTCTATTCAACAAAGTGTACAACTCATCATATGTCTTCCAAGATTGCCCACCTGGCGCAGTCCAAAAGAATATTTTGTGTGGGTCAAGAGTTTCTACAAAGGTATGGGCGCACTTCATTTGATTGCTTCTGATGGGGGCAGCTTCTCAACAATGACTTGAATTCTTCCCAAGCCATATAAGTTCTCATCGCTTCTATTAAACTGACATTTTCACTTGCAATGGCAAGCCTTGCCCAAGGAAAGAATCTCGAGCAAGTGAACTTCTTAGCCAAGTCATTCACTAAGTTATGGAGTTCAGTGGCTCTGCCTTCAACCACTTTTTTGCCTCTCCCCAACAAAGTGGAAATGGGAAGAGGGTCGCACGGACATAATCTCGTGGACACGCCTTATGGGGACAAACGTGTCACTAATCTCTAAAAAGCTCGTAAGTGCTAAGCCATGGTCCTCAGCGTGCCATTCCTGAATTGACCACTAGAATGTACAGCTGCACCATGTTCATGAGCTCAAAGTTCCTCCAGCTCCTGCCATTTTATTACTAGAGGTCACATTGCTAAGTTAGTGGGATTGCCACTGCGAACCGGTCTGCTGCCATTGCTTCCATGACAATTGTGCTTGTCCCGCGGTGGTTGTTGTTGTAATCTTTTCTTGAAGTCTCTTCAGCTTTTGCTCTAGAGCTACTCTCCTTCGAGAATAGATTTGACGCCTGCCCAAAGAATCTGCCCACAAGCTCTCTATTATTATTACCGGCAGACAACCCGTCACTCGCAATAAGTCGACTAAGACCAAGCTTCTCAACACGAAGGAAATTCAAAATCACACAAAAATGTATCAAATTATCAAAATCATGACTTCCTAAAGAATCAAGCAACTAAAACTTGACGCGATTTAACCGCAAGTGTACGATCGCAAGTAATATAGTGGTTTCTTTTTAAGAACCGAAATGTCGAACTCCACAGACTGACCAATTAGCCTAACTATCAAGTTCAAGTGTGATCTTTTAAATACCGCAAGGTTGATTATAGAAATTTTTGAGGGAGATTTAATTAAGTCTAATTTTGGTCAACGACATATTCTAAATTCACTCTAGGAGCAACATAGAGTTTAAAACCAGATAACAAGCGCTGCTACATACGAATTGCAATGGGTTAAGCTCTGAAACTATCGATTGTCGTCTCACATAATTAGAATTGCATGCTCATGGCCTTTCGAGCCTCCAAACACGACAAACTAGCCTCGCTGCATCATTGTGAGCGAAGATGCTAATTCTAGTTCGGTGGAAATTAATTATGTTGTGGTTTACGCGGAAATGAGCAGGGACTCGTGCACCTAATCATTTAACTCAACTTAGCCTCCAACTACTTATTCGAGTGGGGATGTGATAAAACCTAAATCTGCATTTCTACATAATCCCATTTTATCAACCAAGCAAGGCATTAGGTATAGTTCTATCCTAACACAAAATTATATCGTGAGATACAAAACATGCTCCTACATTCTCATGTTCATACCTAGGTAAATGCTTTCTCAAGAATATTCCTAAGCTAACATGTATATTTTCATGGTGATCAATCATAGAAACAACCAACAATCCATATAATTGCAAGACAAAACAACAATCAATAACTTAATTCCAACACAAATTCATAAAAACACAATCATAATTCATGGCTTCAACCTTAGAGGAAGGGTTCTAGCCATTCATGTTCGTAAAACTATAAGAAACTACAACTAAATTAACATACTTAAAAGAATTGGTAGATGAGAAGGGAATTTGACAAAACCCTAGATGAGTTCCTCCCACTTCTCCCTTCACTCCTGTGTAGTTTCTCTGCAATAAAATCAAGACAAATTGGTTTTAGGAGCCAAGGGACCTATTTATAGTAAATGAAAACGTGTACAATTTATCCTGCTTGTGGAATGGCTCCGTGTCACGGAGTGTATCAAGGAGCACCGCTCCATGACGGAGGTAACGCTGAGGCTCTCTCGAAAATTGCCTCCGTGATGCCAAACCGTCGAGTGTCACTGGGCCGCCGGCTATGACACGCCGCTCATGTGGGCCGGTTGGCAACCTTTCTATCACGGAAATTAGCCTGGCGCGGGTACGTTGCCGCGTGACTGGATCTCCGCTCGCTGCCGCTTTCTTCGTGCTCGGTATGGGCGTGGCACGGCTGGCGGCGCATGCCACGCATGCGATGACGCACGGCCCGCCTTGCCATGGCATGCTCCTTGTCGACTTTCGCCACCGCTTCCCGACTCCATTCTCTTACTTCACCAACTTATGAATTAATTCCTAAAAATCATTGAAACCTACAAAACAAGGACTAATCATGTTGGTTAGAACATATATTCACATATTATATTATAATACTAGTAAATGTATAAAATAAATTAGATAAAAACAAGACTAATTTAAGATGTAAAGGCCACTCGGCATGCTATTTTTTCCCGAGATCGTAGGTGGTAGATGTGATGCATTTGTGTTAATATTGCAGGAAAATAGGTCTGTAATGGGAAATGGCTAAGCAAGGTAGAAAAGGACTCAATCAAGGTTGCTAGGTATGTCACGAGTCGCTGCTCCAAGGAAACGACTGCACTGAGTCTGGGAAGAAATTAAAGATAGATGAAGAAGGAAACACTACACTCAACGGACAGCGGCACGACTCATTACGCCCGATAACGTAGCCGTTAAGCCGCCGTGAAGACCGAGAAGATAAATTCGAGAAAATCACGTGAAGGCAATGACAGCCTGGGCAAGTTGTGCCAGTGTTGAGACGAATTGTCAGAGAGCAATCTAGACGAATCGTTAGGTCAGTAATCGAAGTTTGGTGAATCAAGACCACAAGAGGCTCCAACGACTCATGCCCAGCTACGACGAGTTGTTAGGTGGCCCATTACCACAATCGGGCCTATTGTTGAGGACGAATTATTTGCACCGGCCACACCATTGGGACACCCAATGAGTCCTTACTTGGCCCGTTACCTCCGACTTGGAATCCATATTTAGTTAGAGAAGATTTATATCGAACTATAAATACAATTTTTAGGTTTATTTTTCGTACGCAGCTATTTTTACCACTTTTATGTGAATTCTAGTGTTGTTAATAATCGTTTTAGTTTCAAGAAACAGCTTACAATTTTGTTCTCGATTTTGTGAATTAATCAACATTGGAGTTTTGTTCATTAAGTTTGGAGTTATATTCAATTTACTTGGTTTTCTTCTACGAATTTTTGTAAGTTGCAATTATGACTTCTTCTATATAATACAAACATGAGTAGCTAAACCCATAACTAGGGTTATGGGAAATATGATGAATTAACACACATAGGTGATACACTTAGTGATTCTTGAATGGGGTTTAATGCATGTATTATTTTTCTCTTCATTTTAATTATTTCTCTAACGGCTGCAAACGTTGAACCGGCTTTATTCTTACTTACCATCAAGGGGATATTGAATGAAAAGGAATTAGGCACAGAGATTTGGAGGCTATCAACCCTCATCTAATAGCTTGAACTTGTCCGGATAAAGCCTAACTGATATTAAGAGTAAGGTTAATTAAGCATACACTCCGTATACGGATCAAGTTGCGTGAGGATAATCATCTAGATAGGGGAATAACTATTTAGGTGAACTTAACTTGTCGATATTGCATGTTAAACACCTAATAGATTACTAGTATAAAACGCTTTATGGTTATGAAGTCTTGAGGAACACAATCCTAGTCAATTTGTTGATTGAATACAAACTGAATTTGACTTAAGCATTTAGTAGTTTTTACTCTTGTTTAGTATTTTATTTCTTTCCCCCACAGGAAATAAGTAATCCAATAGTAATAGCCATTCACATTAACTCAAGTTCTTTTCATATTTCCTGTGGGATCGACCTCAACCTTCGTTGGGGTCTACATTTGATATTGACCGCCTTATATCTCAATTGCGAAGTGTAATTTGGGCGACATCAGGCTCACCGTCTATATGGAAAAGACTTGATAGACTTCTGATTAACTATGATTAGTCTTCTTCTTTTAACATCTCTCTTGTTAGTCATCTTGCTAGGACAGGCTCAGACCATGCCCCATTAATGGTTAATCTGGGTACCACCAATGAGAATCCTATCAACTTCTTTAAATTTTTTAATTTATGGGTTGAACACAAGGATTTTCTGGATGTTATTATTCAATCTTGGGAGGATAACATCTATGGAAATCCAATGTGGATCTTACATCAAAAATTGAAAAGAACTTGCAAGAATCTTAGTATGTGGTCCAGAGCTACCTTTGGAGACATTCTAGAGGAAGTGTTGAAATTGGAGAATAAAGTTAAAGATCTTGAAGAGATTTACTTGCAAGACAGTTCCACTACTAATAAAACCATGCTAAATCTAGCCAATGTTAATCTCATCCTAGCTCTTAAAAGGAAAGATCTTTTCTGAGGCAAAACACTAGGATTAAATGGATGGCTGAAGGAGACTCCAATACTGCCTACTTTCACAACACCATCAAGAACAAGAGAAGAAGAATGAATATTTAACAGGTCAAGGACTCCAATGGCAACTGGATTTGTGGCAAGGAGGAAATTTCTAATGCTACAATCGAATACTTTAAAGATCTCTTCTGTTCTCCCCAAGATGACTCCTGTCCTCCTATTCTAGACTGCATTCAACCAAGGATCTTAGAAGCAGATAACATGATTCTTACAACTATGCCTTCTACTCAAGAAATTAAAGAGGTTGTCATGTCCATAGACCCTGATAGTGCTCCTGGCCCTGATGGTCTCAATGGAAAACTTTTAGGCTGCTTGGGAGATTATCTCTACAGATTTGACTAATGTTATTCTTTTCTTTTTCAGGGGTGCGAAGCTTCCAAAATTCTTCACTCACACTTGCCTAGTCATGGTCCCCAAAATAGAGCATCCTCAACAGTTCAATGATTTCAGGCCCATAAGTCTTTATAATGTCACTAGTAAGATTATCTCTAAAATTCTTAATACTAGACTGGCCAATCTGCTTCCTAAAGTTATTTCCAATAATCAGAGTGGCATCATAAAGGGTGGGAGTATATCTGAGAACATCTTGTTAGGTCAAGAGATTATTAATGATATGGGTAAGCCTAATATAGGGGGTAGTATTGTTATTAAGGTTGATATGGCTAAGACTTATGAAAAAGTGTCCTAGGCTTACCTGTGTAATATTCTTAGAAGATTTGGTTTTTGTGAACTCTGGATTAACCTTATTTACAGGGTCATATCCAATAATTGGTACACTATCATTTTGAATGGTGAAAGGTATGGTTTTTTCAAATATGAAAATGGTATTAGTAAAGGAGACCCCATATCTCTCTCCCTCTTGGTTTTGAGTGTTGAGCTTATTTCTGTTATGCTTAATGGCCTCCAGGAGGATTCTAATTTCAGAAACTGTTATATGAATAAACATGATCCCAAGATTAATCATTTGTGCTTTGTTGATAATGTGATTCTTTTCAATAGTGGTAATAGAAAATCTTTGAAAAGAGTGATGAGAACTCTTAGGTCTCATGAAGAGGCTTCTGGTCAATTGATTAACACTCAAAAAAGCTCTATCATCCTTCATCTGAAAGCCATCTCTAGAAGGGTTAACCGAACTAAGAGGATCACAGGTATGAAACAGAATTTCTTCCCTTTCAAATATTTAGGTTGCCCTCTTTATACAGTATAAAAAAGATTTCTCTGTTCTCTGATCTTATTCATAAAGTGTTGAAAAGGATCCAAGGCTGGAATACAAAATTTCTCTCTACAAGGGGGAAAACACCTTGATTAAGCATGTTCTCCAGGCCATGCCTTCTCACATGCTGGTAGCAATACACCCCCCCCCCCCTCCAAAACAAAACAGTGCTCAAAATCATTGAAAGTGCTCTCAATTGGTTCTTTTGGAGTGGAACAGATGGTGCTAAAAGATATCACTGGGTCGCTTGGGATAATCTCTCTTATCCTTTTGCTAAAGGAGGCACCAATTTCAGGAAGCTTCAAGAGGTCTCCAAAGCCTACATTGCTAAGCAGTGGTGGAACTTTAGGACTAAGAACTCCCTATGGTCTCAGTTTCTCATGAAAAAAATATTGTCAAAGGGTTCTTCTGGTAAAAAATAAGGGGGAAAGGTCAATCCCACAATTGGAAATCCATGTTCTCCATTAAAGATCAGGTTGAAGCTAATATCCTCTGAAACATTGGTAGAGGAGAAGTCTCCTTTTGGTTCAACGATTTGACTGATAATTGGCCTCTCTATAAATTCCTCCCTGAAGGCAGCACTGCCAAGAAAATTTGCATTAAAGATGCTTATGTTAATAATATTTGGCAATGGAACAACATTGGTGAGACCGCGAGCAACATAAAAAGATGGTTCATGACACAAATATTGTATTGAAAGTTGAGGATGACATCCCAATCTGGAAAGCTTCTCACAGCGGGTGCTTTACTATTACCAATGCTTGGAACTTGCTGAGAACTAGTATAAATGAGAGACATATTACAACCTCTATATGGAATAAATCCATTCCTTTCAAAATGTCCTTCATGATTTGGAGGATTATGTTACGTAAAGTCCCTGCATATGATATTATAGACAAATTTGGTGCCACTGATCCTCCTGATTGTACATGTGGCAATCCTTCTCAGCCCGAAAAGCTTGATCATTTATTCTTTGGAGGTAACATTGCAAGAAAGATCTGAGAACATTTTGGCAGATCTCATGGGGTTATAGGACTTTGCTCCTCCCTGCAAAATATGCTTAATACTTGGTATAATCAGCCCCCTAACAACATGATCACCTCTATTATATACAAAATTGCCCCTGCCTTTATTATCTGGGAAATCCGGAAATCCAAGTGTAACAGTAAGTATGAGAGCAGGCGTCCTTACATTCCTAGAAATTTTTTTCAAATATCTCAAAATATTCTTAATGCTCTTAGCATTTTCTTTCCTAATTTCAATACTGACCTCTCATGGAGTGAAGTTCTTAGCCTTTTTGATAGATTTTTGAGATGCAGAATTAGCAAAGTTGTGTACCGGACAAAACCACCAAATGACTTCATCAAACTCAACTCTGATGGTAGCTTCAAAAATGACATGGGTGGCGGTGGTGGAGTGATTTGAAATAATGAATGAAAAGTCTTGATGGCCTATTCCACACCCCTGAAGGACAATCTAGTAATATTGCTGAAGCCAAGGCGCTACTGTTTGGAGTTATATAGTGCAAACAAAATAATGTAAATAACTTGGTGATAGAAACTAACTCTATGATGCTCCTTGCAAGCATACGGGAAACTCACAAAATACCCTAGAGGTTGACTTCTATCATCAATGAGATTAGGAGTACTTTGAATGGTTCTAGATGGTCCATACAACATTGTTATCGCGAGGCAAACCAGGTAGTAGATAAATTGGTGACCTTGAGTCACAACCTGCACACAGAGAAAATCTATATATCGTACGACTCTCTTCCCAGACAGGTTAGAGGTTTGATCAACATGGACGAATGGAGTTATCCTAACTTTCGGACTAGGATTAAAAAGCCAAAGGAGTTATCTTATATTGATATTGTATAGGATATATAACTCCTTAGTTACTTTTGTTATTAATATTCTAATTGGGAGAATTTCACTCCTACATAAACTAACATCTGATCCTAGTTTTAGGTTAAACGATGTTTTTTTGTTTTAAAGGGGCTTGTCAACTTTAATAGCTCCAGAGGAGGTTAGGTCTTATATACCTGTTGCACATGTATTCTACTTTTGGATTTTAATATACGAG
>JACEIK010011227.1:0-38529 GCA_018107945.1 Datura stramonium
ACCTAAAAAAACGCGCTACCAAATTGCACCACTTCCCTTCAATTGTTCCACAGTATAATTGTAGAGAATTCATGTCTTGTATTGGTAATACTAAGTACGTGGTGGAAAAAAGTTTGTATTCATTTTTACTGATATTATGCATGAATCAGATATAACATGGTGAATTCTTCAGAAAAAAATATCTATTTCACAATGAAATCTGATAAGTGAAATCTCAAATAAATGTTACATAATCTTCTTCTGTTCGAAGAAATGATTTGAAATTATTTGGCATAAATATTGAAATTAGTATTTTATCTCATTCGAGCATCATTAAAGAGGTAGAAAGATGCCTATAACTTTTTTTTTTTGGACCAAAGCTATCAACTCTCTTAGACAAATTTTTCATTAAAGAGATAGAAATATGCCTATCACTTCTTTTCCTGGACCAAGTTAAAGCTATTAACTCTCTTAGACAAATTTTTCTTGATTTGCTAGAAGGGGAAAAGATATAATTGAAGAAACCATTTAGTAATAACACGAAATTTCTACTTATTAAAAATGGAAAGAAAAATTTCCAAACAATCAAGCAATCTCCCAAGAGTTCTTTAAAAATATCAAGTACAACATAATTAGCAAGCTTTTAGTTATGGAAATAACATTATAATGAATTAAAGAGGATTGTTAACTGATCAATATATTGTCTAAACATGAAATTAGCTTGAAGAGTTTGGCAAGAATTTAGTGAAAACTCTCTTAGACAAATTTTTCATTAAAGAGATAGAAATATGCCTATCACTTTTCCCCGACCAAGTTAAAGCTATTAACTCTTAGACAAATTTTTCTTGATTTGCTAGAAGCGAAAAGATATAATTGAAGAAACCATTTAGCAATAACACGAAATTTCTACTTATTAAAAATGGAAAGAAAAATTTCCAAACAATCAAGCAATCTCCCAAGAGTTCTTTAAAATATCATACAACATAATTAGCAAGCTTTTAGTTATGGAAATAACATTATAATGAATTAAAGAGGATTATTAACTGATCAATATATTGTCTAAACATGAAATTAGCTTGAAGCAGGTTGGCAAGAATTTAGTGAACTCGCTACAAATCTGGATGATCATTGAGAAGTATGAAACTCACGCATAAAAAAAGAGGAAAAAGATAGTCACAAACTAAACATGAAGACCATCTAATATTTGTATACCAATTAAACATGGTTTATCACCTCATGGTGGACTTCATGCATGCTCTTGTGCTCCTCCCCGTACATCTTCAAATGTCTAAGAAGGATTTGAATACATGATCATCATTTTAGAAACGCCTCGCATCAAGATAACCTCAAAGAATTAAGTTAAAACGCATGTTTTATCGATCTATATCTGTACTATTATAAAAGAACGAGCACTCCAATAGAAATATCAATCAATTTACCGTTCGCAATTGCATTTTATATTGATAAAGTTAGCATAATGATTACGCAACTATTGAAAAATTTATTATTTACTTTTATTCATTGTTTAACCTTTATAATTAATTGAAGAATTAACCTCATTATTTTCTTGTATAGAGACATTAGGGATGCAATATTTTTTCGATAGTAATCAGAAAAAGGGCAAGAAAGGAAGAGAAAGTCACAGCATCAAGCCTACTTCCGTGGAGGAACCTCACTCCCTTCCTGACATCTTTAAGATCCTCATCATGAGTTCTTTTTTGTCTCTATTGTCTTTTTCAGCACTCCCTCGCCCAAATTAGACAGGATCACCGTCCCCACCGGCAAGAACTGAACTCATCTAGCAACCGATGGCTATCGAAGTACTGAACTACACATATAAAAATAAAAGTAATAAATTAAATATGAAGGTAGTTGATAATATCTAAACAAACAACATCATATCCAAACCGAGGTAGGATTGAGAGGTTCTTTCCGACAAACCATCGACTCAAAAAAGAAATATTTTCAAAGTAGGACCGCAAGAAAATGACAAATCCAACAAAAAGATGACAAAGCAAATGAAGCTACACGCTTACTAAATAGTACTACTAATAGTGAGAAGAGGAAACAAGAAGGCTAGCCCCCTACCTCTGGCCATATAACGTGGACAACACTGCCATCTTCAACCTCTATACCTTCCTATTTGGGGTCAATGTACTGTAAGTTGGGAAGTTATGCCAAGTTGTTTCTAATCACCTCCTCGCTTTTTTAGCATATCTCTAACTCATGCTAAAACCAACGCCTCACACCACCTATGATCGAACCATCTTAACCTCACTTCCTCATGTATCCAAATTTAAAAAATATATATTTTATCACCTCTTGGTACACCTGTTTGATGCCCTTGCCCTTCTTCCTATGCATGCTCATAATATTTAGGAAGGATTTGAACTCATGGTCATTTCCCAAACGCTCTGCAAGAAGTTAAGTCAAGTTGGTTAGACTATGTTTTTAAAAAAAAATAAAAAAGGCACTTTATTATTTGTAATTAAAATCATATAAGGTAACAGGGATTCTAACCTTATTTTTTTGACTAAACTCATTGCTAGATCTAAGTAATCCGTTTTCCTTTGAGGAGCCTCATCATCATCATTGAGGATTATTTTATAGCCATCGGGCAAGAAGGGATTCAAACCAAGGATCAAACTAGGATGCCCTTTAAACAAGTCTTTAACTCTTGCTATGACACCAACAATATCAATTTGCGGATGAATATCAAATTATTTATGCATAAATCAAGAGAAATTTAAATGAGATGACAGCAAATTGTAATAGCAAACTTGATTTTTTAAAATCTTTCATAACTTCAAGGAACATGCCATACTTCTCCTTGTCCGAAACATGTCCTTAACTTCCTTCAAATAAGAAAATGCATCATCCATCGCGCTTGGTTTATAATTAGCACGCCCTCGGCCGCTACCTCCTCCGCCTCAAACCACTTTCTTAGGTATTTCTAATCGACCATACCTAATTCATCCGAAAGAGAGAAAAAGAATCGATATATTAATGCTCAATGAAGTGACGGGAGATAGAAAAATGGAATATTTGAGGGTGCATAAACTTTGGAGGTATCTAGATGATCATTTTATAAGTTGGAGCATTCAACCGAACACACTAGGAGACGAGTTAAGATGTCTAGATACGATATTTAAAATTGTAATAACTTATACGCTACTGGCATTTCAAATTTGACTCGTTGGTTTATGTATTATGTCTTTTTTAATTATTCACACAAGTTTAAACGGGTTGAGTTATGACTAATATACTAACTTGATTCAATCGTTGAATTAAAAATAATTCATTAAGTTAAAATAGTGTAATCCGACAATAAAGATGAATCTCATTTATATATTTTTTTATAAGATATTATGTATTTCTTTCTATCGTTGTTACATGTTATTAACTCTTAATTGCATCTCTTTATTAGGTATTTTATAAAACTAATCCCGAATATGTGTTATGTGTATAAGTGGTAAATAAATTTGGTCGATCATATTTTAGACGGGCCAAAATGGGCGAGTTAATAGATAAACGCGTTATTGATCCGCTTAAAAAGTTATTTGGGGATGAAAAGGGCTAACATGTGAATCATAACCTACCCGCCCAACTATAATTAAGTTTTTATTATTTTATTTGTTATTATATAATTTTTGATAACTTAAAATTAATGTTTTTCTTTATTATGACTAGACGTTTAGTCCTATCAGTTCATTCTCTCGAAGTCCTAGTTTCCTTTTGATTTTAGAATGACTAAGAGGTTGACAAAAGTAATTACCGGTGACAAAAGCAAATAAGCAATTGTCTCTCGAGTCTAAAAGTTTAAATAGGCTAGGTAATTATTTGCTAGTTGACTTGATTTAATATGTTGAATTTGATGTAATTAATATATACAAAATCAGAGGAATTAAATTAAATGAATCACAAAATCATTCAATAGTTTGAGCATAGATGGTCAGAGCATCAACCGAGGTACGATGATAAAATTTATAATTCTCCGCTTGAAAATAAATGATAAGACCTACTCTTGCGGGTTAGATATGTCAAAAAATGGCATCTAACATTTTTTGATCACAATTACACACACCGCACACCATATAGCAACTAAAAGTCACTCATTTACCTATAGTTACCAATAATTCAACAAATTCAAAAATGAAATGCAAAGAAGAGAGCTACGCATTCTCCACGGGAAGATCCATCATCTCTCGCCGGCTTCATGCCGCTAAAACCACAAGTTTTACCATCAAACAAAAAATCGAAAAGAAAGAAGACATGCTCCATTCTCTAAAACAACTCACCTTTAAGGTTTTCCCGTAACTCAGCCAGCATCTAACCACAACGACAAAAAAAGTTAATTCAATGGTTTAGATTTTTAAAAAAGAATCTATTTTTCCCTACCTTTCCTTTCCTCTTCTCTTTCCCTCTTCTCGAACTTGGGAGAACTACAAACACACACACAAGCTTGGAGAAACAAAGAGGTAAAAGAGGCAAAAAAATTAATTTAGATAAACAAAGTTGATCTACATACATAAACATATATATATATATCAGATTATGCACATATATATATTGTTGGTTGATGCAAAAAAAGGCTATAGTTTTTTAAATGGCTTACCAACTCGTTAACGCTCTATAAATTCATTGAAACCTCCATAAGATCGGATACTTTCCAAGTGTATCAAGAACTCAAATGAGCAAAGATAAGCTTCAAAACCTATGATGCTTCAATGTGCCGATTTGTACATCATTTGAAAGACATTAGTATCACAAAATCTTGTAAAACGGATTAAACACCCTTGTTTCTTCCTTTGTCTACAAATTGTTTAGCATAAATGGCTCTATCCCAAAGCGGTATAACCATTTTGCGATCGCTCCTCCAGCAGAAACCATTTAAACCCATTTTTCTTAATTATTGAATTGAAGTTGCATAAAATAAAAAAAGAACTCGATAAAGAGTGTTTTTGTAGCTGTAGTTAAAAGAACTTTTTCCACACAATTGGGTCAGGTTCAATGTACCGTAGACTCGTCGAAATTATAAGCAAAGATTACTCGTCATATAGAGCAAAAAGATAGATTAGATGCATGATACACGTACTAAAAATTTGTAGCTCCTTCCTTTAATTATTTCTCCATTGTGAATTATGGAGACATTTTAAGAATGCATGATAATTTCACCAACTTCCTCACTTTTCCTTTGCCTTTCGCGCAAAACCTCACACACGACTGGAGCAATCATATTAAAAAGCACATATATTGACCAAATTCGTTAAACACTATGCTAAACAATTGCATACCAAAAACAAAAGTGAAATAGCCTGAAAGGAAATCGTTAACATTTACCAACTTTTAGGGAAGAATAGTACTAATAATTACCTTAGCCCGAGGGCATGACGAGAATTTAAAAGCAAGCGCTTGTAATTCACCATGAATTAATACATATACTTACTAATAGATGGATTTTAAATCAAAGGGTCATTACAAACCATAAGCTAACATGGAATTTAATGCACATACATCAAATACAAATATCTTGGGACAATCGCTAACTCACATTTCAGGTCATCTTCAACCTTCTCTCGGACATCTTTATGATCCTCATAACGAGTTATTCTATCCCTATTCTCATTTTTATTAAGTGTCTTTTGCTCTTTATCATTTTTCAAATTAGACTTTCAATCCTCTAAGATATGCTTCGCATGAAGCATCAATACCATCCACCCAGCACTCCATAACTCGTATAGTAAACTGACGGCCGCTGAGAAGTACGGAAACCTACACATATAAAACATAAACATGAAGATCGTTGATAAGTATCTAAACAAACAACAAAATACCCAAACTAGGAAGGTAGGATTAGAGAAGTTCTTTTCCGATAGACCGTCGGCTCAAAAGAAAATTATGACAACCAAATAGCAAAGATATGCAAGTAAATGAAGCACACAATTACTAAATAGTACTAGTAATAGTGATAATGACTAAACAAGAAGGCTAGCCCCCTACCTCTCCCACATATACTGGGACAACACGGCTAGCTCCGCTACCTATTATACCCTAATCTTCAACCTCTATACCCTATTTGAGGGCCATGTACTTAGTAAGTTAAAATTATGTCAACTCTCGTTAGAATCAATCTCTCACACCTCCTAACTTACACAACACTTTCTGTTCTTCACATGATTGAACCATCTTAACCCGTCTCAGCCATGTATCCAAATTAAAAAATGTTTTTTCACCTCTTGGTAGACCTCTTTGATGCCCTCATACTTATAATTGTAGGACTCATGTCTTGTATTGGTAATACTAAGTACTGAGTGGAAAAGTTTGTATTCATTTTTATCGATATTATGCATGAAAACTGTATATAACATGGTGAATTCTTCGGAAAAATTATCTTTTCACAATGTAACTGATAAGTGAAATCTCAAATAAATGTTTACATAATCTTCTTTCTCGTTCGAAGAAATAATTCTGAAATTATTTGGCATAAATATTGAACTTGTATTTTATCTCATTCGAGCATCATTAAAGAGGTAGAAAGATGCCTATAACTTCTTTTGGACCAACGCTACTCAACTTCTTTGACAAAACTTTTCATTAAAGAGATAGAAATACTATCACTTCTTTTCCTGGACCAATTTAAAGCTATTAACTCTCTTAATAAATTTTTCTTGATTTGCTAGAAGGGAAGAAGATACACTGAAGAAACCATTTAGTAATAACACGAAATCTCTACTTATTAAAATGGAAAGAAAAATTTCCAAACAACCAACCAATCTCCCAAGAGCTCAAGAATATCAAGTACAACTCATAATTAGCAAGCTTTAGTCATGGAAATAACATTATAATGAATTAAAGAGGATTGTTAACTGATCAATATATTGTCTAAACATGAAATTAGCTTGAAGAGTTTGGCAAGAATTTAGTAAACTCTAAGCAATCAGATGATCAATGAGAGCAGGCAACCTACACATAAAAACAAGAAGAAGGAAAAAGATAGTCACAAACTAAACATGAAGACCATCTAATAATATTTGTATACCAAATTAAAAATGGTTTATCACCTCATGGTAGACCCTATAGACGCTTCTTATGCCTCTCCTCGTACATCTTCAAAATGTCTAAGAAGGATTGTGACATGATCATTTTAGAAACGCTCCGCATCAAGTGATAACCTCAATAATTAAGTTAAGACGCATGTTTTATCGATCTATATTTGTACTATTATAAAAGAACAATACTCCAATAGAAATACGGAATCAATTTTTTACCTTCGTAATTGGTGGGGTCATATTGATAAAGTTGTGGTGATAATGATTACGCAACTATTGAAAATTCATTATTTGCTTTTATTCACGTTAACCTTTATAATTAATCGAAGAATTAACCTCATTATTTTCTTGTATAGAGAAATTAGGATGCAATATTTTTTCGATATAACTAGTAAAAAGAAAAAGAAGAAGACAAAGCCGCTAAAGATCGCTTCTACTTTCCTCGTGGAGGAACCCCTCGCCTTCCTAGATATCTTTAGATCCTCATCGAGATCTTCTCGGGCCCCTATTGTCTTTTTCAAAGACGTGTTTTTGCCTTTATCGCCGTCCAATTGCATGACACCGTCCACTGCAAGAATCCAAGTGGAACTCATCTAGCAAACCGATGGCCATTGAGAAGTACGGAAACCTACACATATAAAAAATAAAAGTAATAAAATGTGAATATGAAGGTAGTTGATAATATCTAAACAAACAACATCATAATTCACAACTGATAGTAGGATTTAGAGGTTCTTTTCCGATAAACCATCGACTCAAAAGAAATATTTTCAAAGTAGGACTAGAACAAAATTATGACAACCAAATAGCAAGATACAAAGCAAATGAAGTTACACAACTTACTAAATAGTACTACTAATAAGGAGGAAGAGGAAACAAGAAGGCTAGCCCCCTACCTCTACCACATATAATCGACAACACTTACTAATATTCTAGACCTCTATACCTTCCTATTCGGGGTCAATGTATGTAAGTTAAAGTTATGCCAAGTTGTTTCTAATCCCCCCCCTCAGCTCCTTTTTCTAAGATATCTCTAACTCATGCTAAAACCAACGGCCTCACACCACCTATGATCGAACCATCTTAACCTCACTTCCTCAGCGTATCCAAATTTAAAAATATATAATTTTATCACCTCTGGTACAATTCGTTTGATGCCCTTGCCCTCTTCTCCATGCATGTGCATAATATTTAGGAAGGATTTGAACTCATGGTCATTTCCCAAACGTTCCCGCAAGCAAGGTTAAAAGTCGCTTGGTTAGACTTATGTTTTTTTTTTAAAAAATAAAAAAGCACGTTTATTATTTAATGAATCATATAAGGTACGTAGATCTAACCTTTATTTTGTTGACTAAACTCATTGCTAGATCTAAGTAATCCGTTTTCCTTTGAGGAACCTCATCATCAACATTGAGGATTATCTTATAGCCATCGGGCAAAAAGGGATTCAAACCAAGGATCAAACTAGGATGCCCTTTAAATAAGTCTTTAACTCTTGCTATGACACTAATAATATCAATTTCAGATGAACATCAAATTAGATTTATGCATGAAATCAAGAGAAATTTAATGGAGGATGATGTGCAAATTGTAGTAGCAAACCTTCGATTCTTAAAATCTTTCATACACTTCAAGGAACATGCCATACTTCTCCTTTTGGTCTGGAAACATGTCCTTAACTTCCTTCAAATAAGAAAATGCATCATCCAATGTCGCTTGGTTTATAATTAGATCGCCCGCGGCCGCCACCTCCTCCTCCGCCCAAACCACTTTTTTATTTGATGACCATACCTAATTCATCCTAAGAGAGGAAAAGAATCGATATACACGTTCAACGAAGTGACGGGAGATAGAAAAATGGAATATTTGAGGGTGCATAAACTTTGAGGTATCTAGATGATCATTTTATAAGTTGGAGTATTCAACCGAACACACTAGAGACGAGTTAAGATGTCTAGATGTGCATATTTAAAATTGGAGTACTTATATGCCAGTTGAGACCAAATTTGACTGTTGGTTTATGTATTATGTTCTTTTTTTTAATTATTCATTGAAGTTTAACGGGTTAAGATGATCAAAGAGTACTAACTTATGATTAATCATTAATTAAAATAATTCATTAAGTTAAAAATAGTGTAATCTCGACAATAAAAAGATGAATCTCATTTATAAATTTTTTATAAGATATTATGTATTTCTTTCTATCGTTGTTACATGTTATTAACTCTTAATTGCATCTCTTTATTAGGTATTTTATAAAACTAACCCTGAATATGTGTTACGTGTATAAGTGGCAAAATGAATTGATTGGACCGAATTTAGACGGTCAAAATGGGCCGAAAGTTAATAGATAAACGGGTTATTGATCCATTAAAAGGCCAACATGTGAATCATAACCCACCCGCCCAACTATAATTAAGTTTTTATTATTTTATTTGTTATTATATAATTTTTTGATAACTTATAAAAATTAATAGTTTCTTTATTATGACTAGGATGTTTAGTCCTATTTCCTCAGTTCATTCTCTCGAAGTCCCGTTTCCTGGATTTTAGAATGACTAAGAGGTTGACAAAGTAATTATTGGTGACAAAAGCAAATAAGCAATTGTCTCTGAGGTCTAAAAGTTTAAATAGGCTAGGTAATTATTTGTGAGTTGACTTGATTTAATATAAGTTAATTGATGTAATGAATATATACAAAATCGTATGAAATTAAATTAAATGAATCACAAAATCATTCAATAGTTTGAGCATGTATGTATCAGAGCATCAACCGAGGTACGATGATAAAATTTATACTCCCTCTCGTTTTGAAAAATAAATGATAAGACCTACTCTAAGTGGTTACATATGTCAAAATGGCATCTAACATTTTTATCACAAAATTACACACACCACACACCATATAGCAACTAAAAGTCACTGATTTACCTATAGTTTAATTCAACAAATTCAAAATGAATTCGTAAAGAAGAGAGCTTACGATTCTCCACGGAAGATCCATCATCTCTTCGCCGCTTCATGCCGCTAAAACCACAAGTTTTACCATCAAACAAAAAAATCGAAAAAGAGAAAAAGAAGACATGCTCCATTCTCTAAAACAACTCACCTTTTAAGGTTTTCCCAGAATCTCAAAGCAGATCTAACCACAACGACAACAAAAAAGTTAATTCAATGGTTTAGATTTTAAAAAAAGAATCTATCTTCTTTCCCTTCCTTTTCCTTCCCCTCTTCTTTCCCCTCTTCTCGAACTTGGGAGAACTACAACACACACACAAGCTTGAGAAACAAAGAGGTAAAAGAGGCAAAAAAAAAATGAATTTAGATAAACAAAGTTGATTCACATACATAAACATATATATATCAGATTGTGTACACATATATTTTTAAATGGGCCCAAAATTAGTGACAGGTGTGTACATTGAAGTTCGTGAATCAGCCCAAATGTTTATTTTGTTATATTGCCCCGGTCTCCTTTATCAATTAATTTCCCTTATTTGATTGATCATAATTATTTTTCTTTAAAAGAAATTTGGGATGATCATTTTTAAAGTTTAATTTTTACTTAATAATAATACATGTTCACGAAAAGTAAAAATATGCACGGTGTTATTACGGAATTAACGACTTGTCCCGATAGATTATAGTAATTTATAGAGGACAAATTACAACCTATGAAGGTTATAAAATGCACGCGGCAATCTAATTTCTTAAAGAATAATATATATTTCAATAACCGTTTTCGTACTAACGCAAGTCATTTTTTATCTTTAGTCTTGGTATCGTGAATAAAGACGTCTAAATTAGAATATAGAGACAACAAGAAATAGACTTTTTAGACATATTATATTACTCTCTAGGTTGCTATTTGATCATGCATTATTATAAGATTAACTAATATTCCAAAAAGGAGCAATGCCAAAGTAAATCCATCTCAAGATGGAAAGAAATTTACATGGCCAGATCTCCTTTTTCCAATATTATGTATTGGTATAAGTTTATGTGACCTCGACATAAATACAACGCAACATTTAAATTTAAAATTATATTTCGTTATAAAATTACTGCATATGTTCTTCACCTTTTGAAACAAGTATTATATTATTTAAGAAATTAAGAAAGGGAGTTTTTCTATCGACGATCGATCGTTGTTTACTCATATATTTTAATTTTTTTATTTATTTTATTTTTTTTATTTTTTTTATTTTTTTTATTTTTTTTATTTTTTTTAGATATTTGAATTTTGAAGTTATACTACTCAATATTTGCATTCAAATCGATGATTTATTGGAAGTCACGCTATAGATGACAATTATGAGATTTACTAATATTTCATAGAGGAAATAGACTTTTTTTAGATATCGTATTTTTGGTGAAATAATAAATTTGTAGTCAATCCAAATTGCCCACCTAAAATGGCCAAAAATTTGTGCTCAAATCTCTCATCACATATGCATCACACACTTACTTTGATATGTGATAAAAATATTAATATTGTGTTGAATATTTAAATGTTAAAATAATCCATCTTATTGTAAAATTACTGCATAAAAAAGTGTTTTGTTTCTGGCTGTGAAACAATATCACTTACAAATTAGGAATTATTGATCGTGAAGAGTGTTTTTCACAAAATTAATTTTCTATTTGTACTTATAAGAATTTACCTTTAAATTTATTTGCTAATTTGAGAGGTAAGAATTAGTATCTTTTTTATAGTATTCCTTTGTTGAATAATAAATTTGTGTTTATTACTTCTAACAAATCGTGAATTGGTCAAGAGTATTTATTAAGAATGATTGGTTTTCATATTTGTATTCTCCGAATAAGACAGATATGTTATTATTATTGTATCTCGGATAAATTTAAGTATGGCACCATTGTAAAATACGAGTGAAGCGAGACCGAGATAATTCAAGATGTGAAAAGGATATACATAGAAGTCCATGAGGATGTGCAAGAGGTTGGCTATGAAAGTGAGGGGTGGGGTGTAATGGGAGATAGTAGACTAAAAAGTATTAGGAGATTTGATCACATAGGACATGAAGCAGGTTCACACAATTTCAACAGGACACGACTTTATAGAGTGGTTTGGAGGTTCTGATAGGATAGAAAGTTAGAAGGTAATGTTTCCGTTGGCTCACTTTCATTAGAGTTAGGTTTGATGGTAGTTTGGTATACTATACTTGTTTTCTTTTCCTAGTCGGAGTAGTTGTGACATTATTTTCGTAGTTTCTTGTTCTTCGATTCATGTTAGTACATATTTTTTCTTGCACTTTGGTTATATCGTTATTTGGCTATTGTTACCTGTTTTAATTTCTTTGAATGCTATAATCATTTTCTATTGTTTGTTATATCCTCTTAATTCCATTTTTCTTTCTATTGACTGATGTGCTAAGTTACTTGAACTGAGCATTTTTAAAATATCTTCTCTATTTTTTACGTATATAGTATAATTCGCATATACTCTACCATCTCCTGACTTCACATAGAGTGAAATATTTAATGATTTAAAAAATAAATGATCCTGGCATATTTGAATTTTGGAAAAAGAAACTCCTTAATTTTTTGGTGACCCGTAATTAGATTATGCTACATTACTCTAAGTTATATTAGGGGATAATTATGAGTTTACTAATATTTCACAAAGTGAAATTAGTTCTTTTTTAGTAGTATTTTTTTGCTGAATAATAAATTCGTATTGAAGTGGGATGAATAAAATGGATGTTTATGGCCTAGTGTCTTGTGCGATAAAAATGTGTTACCAAGACTTTACCTTAAGTTTTATTAAGTAGTAATTAGACCAACTATGGAGCAGAGTATTGATGGTCAAAAACTCGCATGTCTAAAAGATGAGAGTAGGGATTTATGATATTGGAGGAGGATATGTGGGCATACTAGGAGAGATAAAATTAGAAATGAAGATATTCGATACAAGGTTGGAGGATCTTCAAAGGTTGATACGATGAGAGAGGTGAGGCCGAGATGATATCGGAAGTGTGAAAGGAGTTGCACAAAATGCCCAATGAGAAAGTGCGAGATATTATAAGAAAAGGTTGAAGAAGAGGTTAGCTAGGTTTATTGAGGAGAGGTGATTGAAATGACATGCTAATATATAATACTAAATCTCCTCTTATTAAAAATGTAAGTGAAAAATTCCAAACAACCAACCAATCTCCTAAAGAGTCTCTTAAGAATATAAAGTACAACTTATAATTCACAAGCTTTTTAGTCATGTGAATAATATTATAATGAACTAAAGTAGATGGTTAACTGATAAAGATATTGCCTAAACGTGAAATTAGCTGAAGAATTTAAAAGAATTTAGTGAACTCATCAAGCAAATCTTTATGATCATTGAGAAGTATATAATCCACACACATAAAAAGAAAAAAAGATAAGTCACAAATTAAAACATGAAGATCAAGTACAATTTGTGTATCCAAATCAAAATTGGCTTATCACCCTACGGGTAAACACTCCATTGATGTTCTTGTGCACCCCGCATCAAGTGATAACCTCAACAATTAATTCAGACTCATGTTTTATCTATCTATATTTGCACTATTATAAAAGCATGAGACTCCACGTTAGGGATCAATAATTTTTTATTAATCAAACCTTTCATTTTCTCATATTTAGACAGGATAAAATTTTAATGTTTCCTTGCTTTATTCACAATCAAGTTCATATTAGAAACGAGAAACATTTCAAAATACACATTTGTTTTTCTTGTTCTTTTAGTTTTTACGTTGACTTTATAAAGATATATGTATAATACATGTGGATAATAACTAGTAAAAAGAAAAAGAAAGGAAGACAAACAACCTTTACTCTCTTAAAGTCAAGAGTGATCAAGCTCACTTAAGTTGAGAAGCCTCATTTTCTTCTTTTATTTGATAAGTTGGAGGAACCCCGCTTTACACTCAGGCTCTTCTGCCTTTCACTCTTTCTTTACTAAATTGGAATTAGCCGTCATAACCTAGCAAGAAACCAAATGCAAAACAAGAACTAATCACAATGGAATCACATATATATTGTGTGTGTTTGTGTGTGACACAAAAATTTTACCATCATTTAATTTCAAGGCTTACCTAACTCGTTAACGCTCTATAAATTCATTGAAACCCTCCATAAGATCGGGATACTTTCCAAGTGTATCAAGAACTGGAATGAGTAAAAGATGCTTTCAAAACCTATGATGCTTTCAACAGCCGATTTGTACATCATTTGAAAGACATTAGTACCACAAAATCTTGTAAAACAAAGGATTAAACACCCTTGTTTCTTCCTTTTGCCTGGCCAAAATCGCTTAGCATAAAATGGCTCATCCTGCAAGTGTATAACCATTTTTAAAAGATCGCTCACAGAGAACCATTTAAACCATTTTTCTTAATTATTGATCAGAGTAATAAAATAAAAAGAACTGATAAAGAGGTTTTTGTAGTTTTGTAGTTGCAAGAACTTTTTCCACACAATTGCTGGTGTTCAATGTACCGTAGACTGTCGAAAATTATAAGCAGCATTTTCACTGGCCATATAGACAAAAAAGATAGATTAGATGGCTGATAATACGTACTCAAAATTCTGTAGCTCCTTCCTTTTAATTATTTCTCCATTTTAATTATGGAGACATTTTAAGAATGCATGATAACTCACTGAACTTCCAAACTTTCCTTTGCTCTTTCACAAATAAGTGAACCCTTTTGCCATACGTACCGATAATCATATTAAAAAAGCATATATTGACCAAATTCAGCAACACTATGCTAAAACAATTGCATACCAAAAAAACAAGTGAAATAGCCTGAAAGGAAATCGTTAACATTTTACCAACTTTTAGGGAAGAATAGTACTAATACTCACCCAGGTTCTCGAGGGCATGACGAGAATTTAAAAGCAAGCGCTTGTAATTCACCATGAATTAATACATATACTTACTAATAGATGGATTTTAAATCAGTGTCATTACAAACCATGTTTTCAACAAGATGTAATTCTAATGCAAAGACATCAAATACAAATATTCGCAGTAATCGCTAACTCACATTTCCCGTGTCATCTTCAACCTTCGACATCTTTATGATCCTCATAACGAGTTATTCTATCCCTATTCTCATTTTTATTGTTGTCTTTTGCTCTTTATCATTTTTCAAATTAGACTCGAAGCCATCCTAAGATATGTTTCTCGCATGAAGACCAACAATTGTATCCACTCTTAGCAATCTAGTGAACTCGTATAGTAAACTGATGGTCATTGAGAAGTACAGAACCTACACATATAAAACAAACATGAAGATCGTTGATAAGTATCTAAACAAACAACAAAATACCCAAACTAGGAAGGTAGGATTAGAGAAGTTCTTTCTGATAGACCGTCATTTCTCAAAAGAAAATTATGACAACCAAATAGCAAGATATAAAGTAAATGAAGCACACAATTACTAAATAGTACTAGTAATAGTGAGGAAGATCAAACAAGAAGGCTAGCCCCCTACCTCTCCCACATATAATGGGACAACACTTGGCTAGTCGGCTACCTATTATACCCTAATCTTCAACCTCTATACCTCCTTATTTGAGGTCATGTACTTAGTAAGTTAAAATTATGTCAACTCCGTTAGGAATCAATCTCTCACACCTCCTAACTTACACAACACTTGTTCTTCACATGATTGAACCATCTTAACCTCGCTTCCTCGCGTATCCAAATTAAAAAAATGTTTTTTCACCTCATGACTCGATGCCCTTGCGCTATAATTGTAGAGAATTCATGTCTTGTATTGGTAATACTAAGTACGTAGTGGAAAAAAGTTTGTATTCATTTTTACCGATATATGTAATGAACTCATATAACATGGTGAAATCTTTAAAAATTATCTTTTCACAATGTAATCCGATATGAAATCTCAAATAAATGTTTACATAATCTTCTTCTCGTTCGAAGAAATAATTTCTGAAATTATTTAAGTATAAATATTGAACTTAGTATTTTATCTCATTCGGTATCATTAAAGAGGTAGAAAGATGCCTATAACTTCTTTTTTTTGGACCAAAAGCTATCAACTCTCTTAGACAAACTTTTCATTAAAGAGATAGAAATAGCCTATCACTTCTTTTCCCGGACTAATTTAAAGCTATTAACTCTCTTAAAAAAATTTCTTGATTTGCTAGAAGGGAAGAAGATATAATTGAAGAAACCATTTAGTAATAACACGAAATCTCTACTTATTAAAAATGCAAGAAAAAATTTCCAACAACAACCAACTTCCCAAGAGTTCTTTAAGAATATCAAGTACAACTCATAATTAGCAAGCTTTTAGTCATGGAAATAACATTATAATGAATTAAAGAGGATTGTTAACTGATCAATATATTGTCTAAACATGAAATTAGCTTGAAGAGTTTGGCAAGAATTTAGTGAACTCGCCAAGCAAAATCCGGATGACACGAGAAGCATGGCAACCTACACATAAAAAACAAGAAGAAGGAAAAAGATAGTCACAACCAAACATGAAGACCATCTAATAATATTTGTATACCAAATTAAAAATGGTTTATCACCTCATGGTAGACCCCATGTACGTTCTTGTGCTCCTCCCCGTACATCTTCAAAATGTCTAAGAAGGATTTGAATACATGATCATCATTTTAGAAACGTTCCTCGTGATCAAGTGATAACCCCAGCACTGCTAAGACGCATGTTTTATCGATCTATATTTGTACTATTATAAAGAACAATACTCCAATAGAAATACTGAATCAATTTTTTACCTTTCGTAATTGCGCTCATATTGGATAAAGTTGTAGTGAGCAATGATTACGTTAACTATTGAAAAATTCATTATTTGCTTTTATTCATTGTTTAACCTTTATAATTAATTGAAGAATTAACCTCATTATTTTCTTGTATAGAGAAATTAGGGATGCAATATTTTTTCGATAGTAACTAGTAAAAGAAAAGAAAGGAAGAGAAAGCCGCTAGCATCAAGCTCACTTCTCTCGTGGAGGAACCTCACCTTCCTGGATACATCTTTAGGATCCTCATCGTGAGATCTTCTGTCCTCATTACACTTCTTTTTTCAGCACGGTTTTTGCTCTTTATCGTCAGCCCAAATTAGACGTATCAATCGTCCCCACTCGGCAAGAATCCAAAGAACTCATCTAGCAAATCCTGATGGCCATTGAGAAGTACTTCTGAACCTACACATATAAAAAATAAAAGTAATAAATGTAATATGAAGGTAGTTGATAATATCTAAACAAACAACATCATATCCAAACTGGGAGGGTAGGATTGAGAGGTTCTTTCGATAAAACCATCGACTCAAAGAAATATTTTCAAAGTAGGACTAGAACAAAATTATGACAACCAAATAGCAAGATACAAAGCAAAATGAAGGCTACGCTTACTAAATAGTACTACTACTGCTGAGAAGAGGGAAATGCTAAGGCTACCCCTACCTCTACCACATATAATTGGACAACACTCTCGCTAATATTCTAGACCTCTATACCTTCCTATTTGGGGTCAATGTACTGTAAGTTAAAGTTATGCCAAGTTGTTTCTAATCCCCCTCAGCTTCTTTTCAAACATATCTCTAACTCATGCTAAACCAACGCCTCACACCACCTATGATCGAACCATCTTAACCTCACTTCTCATGTATCCATATTTAAAATATATATTTTATCACCTCTTGGTACACCTGTTTGATGCCCTTGCCCTTCTTCCTATGCATGCTCATAATATTTAGGAAGGATTTGAACTCATGGTCATTTCCCAAACGTTCCTGCAAGAAGTTAAAAGTCAAGTTGGTTAGGACTTTATGTTTTTAAAATGGTGCTGCACTTATTATTTAATTAAAATCATATATGTAACAGATCTAACCTTTATTTTGTTGACTAAACTCATTGCTAGATCTAAGTAATCCGTTTTCCTTTGAGGAACCTCATCATCAACATTGAGGATTATCTTATAGCCACTTCCGCAAAAAGGGATTCAAACCAAGGATCAAACTAGATGCCCTTTAAATAAGTCTTTAACTCTTTGCTATGACACTAACAATATCAATTTCGTGATGAACATCAAATTAGATTTATGCATAAATCGAAGAGAAATTTAAATGAGGATGACAGCAAATTGTAGTAGCAAACCTTCGATTCTTAAAATCTTTCATAACTTCAAGAACATGCCATACTTTCCTTTGGTCTGGAAACATGTCCTTAACTTCCTTCAAATAAGAAAATGCATCCAATGTCGCCAAGAGCTTATAATTAGCACGCCCCGCGGGCCGCCACCTCCTCCTCCGCCCAAACCACTTTTAGGCATTTCATCGACCATACCTAATTCATCCTAAGAGAGGAAAAGAATCGATATACACGTTCAATGAAGTGATGGGAGATAGAAAAATGGAATATTTGAGGGTGCATAAACTTTGGAGGTATCTAGATGATCATTTTATAAGTTGGAGTATTCAATCAACACAATTAGAGACGAAGTTAAGATGTCTAGATGTGCATATTTAAAATTATTGGAGTACGGAGTATGCCGCCTGAGACCAAATTTGACTGGTTTATGTATTATGTTCTTTTTTTTAATTATTCACACAAGTTTAAACCAAGTTAAGTTATGACTAATATACTAACTTGATTCAATCGTTGAATTAAAATAATTCATTAAGTTAAAATAAGGTAATCCGACAATAAAGATGAATCTCATTTATAAATTTTTACAAGATATTATGTATTTCTTTTCTATCGTTGTTACATGTTATTAACTCTTAATTGCACTTTTATTAGGTATTTTATAAAACTAACTCGAATATGTGTTACGTGTATATGGCAAATGAATTGATTGACCGAATTTAGACGGTCAAAATGGCCGAGTTAATAGATAAACTAGTTATTGATCCGCCGAAAAGGGCTAACATGTGAATCATAACCCAATTCGCCCAACTATAATTAAGTTTTTATTATTTTATTTGTTATTATATAATTTTTTGATAACTTAGAAATTAATGTTTTTCTTTATTATGACTAGATGTTTAGTCCTATTCTAGTTCATTCCTCTCGAAGTCCTTGCTTCTTTGATTTTAGAAAACGACTAAGTAGGTTGACAAAGTAATTATTGGTGACAAAAGCAAATAAGCAATTGTCTCTAGGTCTAAAAGTTTAAATAGGCTAGGTAATTATTTGTGAGTTGACTTGATTTAATATGTTGAATTTGATGTAATTATATACAAAATCCGTATGAAATTAAATTAAATGAATCACAAAATCATTCAATAGTTTGAGCATAGATGAGTCAGAGCATCAACCGAGGTACGACATGATAAAATTTATACTCCCTTCCGTTTGGAAAATAAATGATAAGCATTTTACTCTAAGTGGTTAGATATGTCAAAAATGGCATCTAACATTTTTAATACAAAATTACACACACCACACACCATATAGCAACTAAAAGTCACCGATTTACCTATAGTTTAATTCAAATTCAAAATGAATTAAAGAAGAGAGCTTACGATTCTCCACTGGGAAGATCCATCATCTCGCCGTTTCATGCCGCTAAAACCACAAGTTTTACCATCAAACAAATGGACCAAAAAAGAGAAAAAGAAGACATGCTCCATTCTCTAAAACAACTCACCTTTTTTAAGGTTTTCCTGCAACTTCACTGTATCTAACCACAACGACAACAAAAAAGTTAATTCAATGGTTTAGATTTTAAAAAAAAAAGAATCTAATTTCTTCCCTTCCTTTCCTTTCCTTCTTTCCCTTCTCGAACTTGGGAGAACTACAACACACACACACAAGCTTGAGAAACAAAGAGGTAAAGAGGCAAAAATGAATTCTAGATAAACAAAGTTGATTCACATACATAAAACATATATATATCAGATTGTGCACATATATATATTTTTAAATGTACCAAATTAGCGACAGCAGGTACATATTGTCTAGAATCGTACCAAATGTTTATTTTGTTATATTGCCCTGTCTCCCCTTTATCAATTAATTTCCTTTATTTGATTGATCATAATTATTTTTCTTAAAAGAAATTTGGGATGATCATTTTTTTTAAAAGTTTAGAATTTTACTTAATAATAATACATGTTCACGTAAAAGTAAAAAAATATGCACTAAGACATGACTAACGACTGTTTCGATAGACATAAGAATTTATAGAGGATGGGCTACAACCTATGAAGGTTATAAAATGCACGCTTATTCACTTCTAAAGAATAATATATATTTCACACAACTGCTGCACTCAACGCAAGTCATTTCATCTTTTAGTTTGGTATCAGAATAAAGTACGTCTAAATTAAATATAGAGTGACAACAAGAAATAGACTTTTTAGACATATTATGTTACTCTAGGTTGCATTTGACTATGATTATTATAAGATTAACTAATATTCCAAAAAGGAGCAATGCCAAAGTAAATCCATCTCAAGATGGAAAGAAATTTACATGGCCAGATCTCCTTTTTCCAATATTATGTATTGATATAAGTTTATGTGACTCGACATAAAATACAATCGTTAAATATTTAAATTTTAAAAGTTTTAAATTTTATGAATTATAACATTTATAAGTAAAGTTGTTTTGTTTTTTTATTTTAATATTAATATTATTTAAGAAATTAAGAAAGAGTTTTTCTATCGACGATCGATCGTTGTTTACTCATATTTTAATTTTTTTATTTACAAAATTAGATATAATGAAATTATATCGACAAAATAATAAAACGATATTAGATATTTGAATTTTTGAAGTTATGATTTACCAATATTTGTGGATTCAAACGATGATTTACTTTAGGTTACGTTAGATGACAATTATGAGATTTACTAATATTTCATAGAGTGAAATAGACTTTTTTTAGATATCGTATTTTTGGTGAAATAATAAATTTGTAGTCAATCCAAATTACACCTAAAATGGCCAAAAAATTTGTGCTCAAATCTCCTCTCATCAATATTATGTACTGATATTAATTTACTTGACATGATAGAAATATTATTGTGTTGAATATTTAAATGTTAAAATAATCCATCTTATTGTAAAATTACAAAAAAGTAATTTTGTTTCATTGTGAAACAATATCACTTCTTACAAATTAGGAATTATTGATCGTGAAGAGTGTTTTTCACAAAAATTAATTTTCTATTTGTATTTATAAGAATTTTCATTTTTAAATTTATTTGCTAATTTGAGAGGTAAGAATTAGTATCTTTTATAGTATTCCTTTTTGTTGAATAATAAATTTTGTGTTTATTACTTCTAACAAATCAGAATTGGTCGAAGATATTTATTACAATGATTGGTTTTCTAAGTATTTGTATTCTCAACGAAGACAGTGATATGTTATTATTATTGTATCCGGGATAAATTTAAGTAGGAGTAATCTTCATTGTAAACAAGATGAAAGTGGGAAGTGAGACTAGATAATTCAAGATGTGAAAAGGATATACATAGAAGTCCAAGTGAGGATGTGCAAGAGGTTGGCTATGAAAGTGAGGGGTGGGGTGTAATGGGAGATAGAGGTAGACTAGTGCTATTGTGAGATTTCCATCACATAGGACACGCACATGTTCACTTACCGAGGACATGACTTTATATGAGTGGCTTGGAGGTTCGGATAGGATAGAAAGTTAGTAGGTAATTACTCGCTGGCTCACTTTCATTAGAGTTAGGCTTGATGGTAGTTTGCATACTATACTTGTTTCTCTTCCTAGCCTGGAGAAGTTGTGACATTATTTTCGTAGTTTCGTTCTTCGATTCATGTTAGTACATATTTTTTTCTGCACTTTGGTTATACTTGTCGGCTATTGTTACTGTTTAATTTCTTTGAATGCTATAATCATTTTCTTATTGTTTGTTATAATCTCTTAATTTTGTATTTTTCTTTTCTATTGACTTTTTGATGTGCGTTACTTGAACTGGCATTTTAAAATATCTTCTCTATTTTACGAGGTAGAGAGGTCCGCATATACTTTACCATCTGACTTCACATATAGAGTGAAATATATTGATGAAAAAATAAACGATCCCAACATATTTGAATTTTGAAAAAGAAACTCCTTAATTTTGGTGACCTGCACTAGATTATGCCACATTACTCTAAGCGTATTAGGGATAATTATGAGGTTTACTAATAATTTCACAAAGTGAAATTAGTTCTTTAGTAGTATTTTTTGCCGAATAATAAATTCGTATCAAGTGGGATGAATAAAAATGGATGTTTATATCTAGTGTCTTGTGTGATAAGAATGTGTTACCAAGACTTTACCTTAAGTTTTATTAAGTAGTACCAGGGACCAACTATGGAGCAAACAGTATTGATGGTCAAAACTCGCATGTCTAAAAGATGAGAGTAGGGTTTATGATATTGAGATGGATATGTGGGCATACTAGAGAGATAAAATTAGAAATGAAGATATCCTCGATACAAGGTTGGAGTGATCTTCGTGGTTGATACGATGAGAGGTGGGAGAGGCTTGAGATGATATCTAAGTAGAAAGGAGTTGCACAAAATGCTCCAATGAGAAAGTGTAGGATATTATAAGAAAAGGTTGAAGAAGAGGTTGAAGAAGCATTGACAGAGTGTGATTAGAAATGACATGGCTAATATATAATACTAAAT
The DNA here is from genome assembly GCA_018107945.1 of Datura stramonium. Lineage (NCBI taxonomy): Eukaryota > Viridiplantae > Streptophyta > Magnoliopsida > Solanales > Solanaceae > Datura > Datura stramonium. The sequence continues at coordinate 22,681 of JACEIK010011227.1, forward strand.
TTCCTCTTATTAAAAATGTAAGGAAAATTCCAAACAACCAACCAATCCCAAGAGTTCTTTAAGAATATAGTACAACTTATAATTCACAAGCTTTTTAGTCATGTGAATAATATTATAATGAACTAAAGCAGATGGTTAACTCGATAAAGATATTACTTAAACATGAAATAGCTTGAAGAATTTGGCAAGAATTTAGTGAACTCATCAAGCAAATCTTTATGATCATTGAGAAGTATGGCAAACTCTGCCACATAAAAAGAAAAAAAGATAAGCGCTAAATTAAAACATGAAGATCATATAATAATATTTGTGTATCCAAATCAAAATTGGCTATCACCTCATGAAACTCCATTGATGTTCTTGTGCACCCGCATCAAGTGATAACTCAACAATTAATTCAGACTCCGGTTGTTTATCTATCTATATTTGCAATTCATTATAAAAGCACGAGACTCACGCGTGATCAATAATTTATTAATCAAAAACTTATTATTTTCATATTTGTGACAGGATAAAATTTTTAATGTTTCCTAGTTTTTATTCCAATGTACTCCAAGTTCATATTAGAAACGAGAAACATTTCAAAATACACATTTGTTTTTCTTGTTCTTTTAGTTTTACGCGACTTTATAAAGATATATGTATACATAATGTGGATAATAACTAGTAAAAGAAAAAGAAAGGAAGACAAAACAACCTTTACTTCTTCGAAAGCCGCTAGCATCAAGCCTGCTCTCTATGTTGAGAAGCCTCATTTTCTTCTTTTTATTTGATAAGCTGAGGAACCCCGCTTTACACTTGTGCCTTCGCCTTTCACTTCTTCCTTACTAAATTGAATTAGTCATTACACCGGCAAGAAATCCAAATGCAAAACAAGAACCAATCACAATGGAATCACATATATATTGTGTGTGTTTGTGGTGTGACACAAAAATTTTACCATCATTTAATTTCAAGGCTTACCTAACTCGTTAACGCTCTATAAATTCATTGAAACCTCCATAAGATCGATACTTTTCCAAGTGTACGCCAACCCGAAATGAGCAGCATGCTTTCAAACCCATGCATGCTTTCAACAGCCGATTGTACATCATTTGAAAGACATTAGTACCACAAAATTCTGTAAAACAAGATTAAACACTTTGTTTCTTCCTTTTGCCTGGGTCAGGCCTGTTTAGCATAAATGGCTCTATCCTGTGCGTATAACCATTTTTGCAAAGATCGTCAAATAGAGAAACCCATATTTAAACCATTTTTCTTAATTATTGAATTGAAGTTGCATAAAATAAAAAAAGAACTGACAAAGAGGTTTTTGTAGTTTTGTAGTTGCAAGAACTTTTTCCTACACAATTGGGTTGGTGTTCAATGTACCGTAGATCGTCGAAATTATAAGCAAAGATTATCACATAGGAGCAAAAAGATAGATTAGATGCATGATACACGTACCAAAATTTGTAGCTCCTTCCTTTTAATTATTTCTCTCGTCGTAATTATGGAGACATTTTAAGAATGCATGATAATCAGCTGAATCTCCGCCTTTCCTCTTTGCCTTTTCACAAGAGTGAACCTTTGCCATACGCATTCATAATCATATTAAAAAGCATATATATTGACCAAATTCAGCAACACTATGCTAAAAACAATTGCATACCAAAAAACAAAGTGAAATAGCCTGAAAGGAAATCGTTAACATTTACCAACTTTAGGAAGAATAGTACTAATACTCGACCTTTAGGTTCGAGGGCATGACGAGAATTTAAAAGCAAGCGCTTGTAATTCACCATGAATTAATACATATACTTACTAATAGATGGATTTTAAATCGTTGTCATTACAAACCATAAGCTAATGATGGAATTCTAATGCAAAGACATCAAATACAAATATTCGTACAATCGCTAACTCACATTTCAGGTCATCTCAACCTTTCCTGGACATCTTTGGATCCGTAATGAAGTATTATCCTTATTTTCATAGATATGGCTTATATACAATGACTGCCAATCTTGGTGATATAAGTTCAGATGAAGACCAATAATTTATATCACCCAGCATAACTAGTGAACTTCAGATAGTAAATCCCATGTTTAGAAGTATAAATCCTGCTACACATATAAATGTAAAAAGAATAATATGATCATGATAAGATTTAAACAAATAAACAAATACCTAATCAAAGGTAGGATTAGAGAAAGTTCTTTCCTGGACAGACTGCCTGTCAGCAGGGCCTATAGGACAACCAAATAGCAAGATATTAGCAAAATGAAGCACACAATTACTAAATAGTACTAGTAATAGGAGAAGATCTAATACATACAGGGCCCCTACTTCTCCCATATAATGGATTAACACTTGCTATTTTCAATAATTTAGATATAGTTCTGTCTCAACTCCTTATACCTCCTTATTTGAGGTCATGTACTTAGTAAGTTAAAATTATGTCAACTCCTGTTAGAATCAATCTCTCACACCTCCTAACTTACACAACACTTGTTCTTCACATGATTGGAACCATCTAACTCGCCTCTACAATCTCAAATTAAAAAAAAACTGTTTTTCAATTCCTTGGTAGACCCCTTTTGATGTTCTGGCGCTTATAAATTGTAGAGAATCTGCCTTTGTATTGGTATTACTATCACTGAGGTGGAAAAAGTTTGTATTCATTTTACTGGAGATAGAAGGAACTGGATAATATAGGAATTCTTCAAAATTATCTTTTTTCATACGTAATCTCCATATGAAATTCCATAGTTGTTACATAATTTTTCTTCGTCAAGAAATACTGAATTATTAGTAAATATTGAAATTGTATTATGGTCTGCATCACAGTAGAGGGTAGATGTCATAACTTTTCTGGACCAAAGCTATCAACTCTCTTAGACAAACTTTTCATTAAAGATACAAGTGAGTTTTATCATTTTTTCCAATTGAATTAAAAGCTGTTAACTTGTAGGTTCTTCTTGATTTTTTAAGGAAGAAGATATAATTATGTCTATTACAAGAAACACTAAATCTCTACTTATTAAAATGGAAAGAAAAATTTCCCAAACAACCAACCAATCTCCCAAGAGTTCTTTAAGAATATCAAGTACAACTCATAATTAGCAAGCTTTTAGTCATGGAAATAACATTATAATGAATTAAAGAGGATTGTTAACTCGGGATCAATATATTATCTAAAAAGATGAAATTAGCTTGAAGAGTTTGGCAAGAATTTAGTGAACTCGCCAAGCAACTGACATCATTGAGAAGTATGGCAACCTACACATAAAAACAAGAAGAAGGAAAAAAGATAGTCACAAACTAAACATGAAGACCATCTAATAATATTTAGATATCAAATTAAAATGGTTTATCACCTCATGGTAGACCCCATAGATGCTCTTGTGCTCCTTCCTGTACATCTTCAAAAATGTCTAAGAAGGATTGCATACATGATCATCATTTTAGAAACGTTCCCGCATCAAGTGATAACCCCAGCAATTAAGTTAAGACGATGTTTTATCGATCTATATTTGTACTATTATAAAAGAACAATACTCCAATAGAAATACGGAATCAATTTTTACCTTTCGTAATTATGCAGCTCATATTGGATAAAGTCAGGTGATAATGATTACGCAACTATTGAAAATTCATTATTTGCTTTTATTCATTGTTTAACCTTTATAATTAATTGAAGAATTAACCTCATTATTTTCTTGTATAGAGAAATTAGGGATGCAATATTTTTTCGATAGTAACTACAAAAGAAAGTAAAGGAAGAGAAAGCCGCTTACATCAAGCTCACTTTCCGTGGAGGAACCTCACCCTTCCCATCTTTAGGATCCTCATCGTGAGATCTTCCGGTCCCTATTGTCTTTTTCAGCACGTGTTTTTTGCTCTTATCGTCGGGTCTGTTAGACAGATCAATCGTCCCCACTGGCAAGAATCCAAAGTTGAACTCATCTAGCAAATCCTAAGATGGCCATTGAGAAGTACTAAAACCTACACACATATAAAAAATAAAAGTAATAAACAGAATATGAAGGTAGTTGATAATATCTAAACAAAAACAACATCATATCCAACCTGGGAGGGTAGGATTGAGAGGTTCTTTCGACAAACCATCGACTCAAAAGAAATATTTTCAAAGTAGGACTAGAACAAAATTATGACAACCAAATAGCAAGATACAAAGCAAATGAAGCTTACACGCTTCATTAAATAGTACTACTAATAGTGAGAAGAGGAAACAAGAAGGCTAGCCCCCTACCTCTCTACCATATAATTGACAACACTTGGCCAATATTCTAGACCTCTATACCTTCCTATTCGGGGTCAATGTACTGTAAGCAAAGTTATGCCAAGTTGCTTCTAACTTCCCCAGCTTCTTTTCAAGATATCTCTAACTCGGCGCAAAACCAACGTCTCACACCACCTATGATCGAACCATCTTAACCTCACTTCCTCATGTATCCAAATTTAAAAATATATAATTTTTATTCACCTCTTGGTACACCTGTTTGATGCCCTTGCCCTTCTTCCTATGCATGCTCATAATATTTAGGAAGGATTTGAACTCATGGTCATTTCCCAAACGCTCTCGCAAGAAGTTAAAAGTCATTGGTTAGGACTTTATGTTTTTTTTTAAAAATAAAAAAGTGCATCTTATTATTTAATTAAAATCATATAAGGTAACAGAGATCTAACCTTATTTGTCACTAAACTCATTGCTAGATCTAAGTAATCCGTTTTCCTTTGAGGAACCTCATCATCAACATTGAGGATTATCTTATAGCCATCGGGCAAAAAGGGATTCAAACCCAAGGATCAAACTAGATGCCTTTAAATGAAGATTTTTTGACTTCTTACATGATAATTAATAATATCAATTCTTGTGATGAACATTCAATGATTATGCATGAAATCAAGAGAAATTTAATGTGTGATGACAAAAATTGTAGTAGCAAAACTCCTTTCGATTCTTAAAATCTTTCATAACTTCAAGGAACATGCCATACTTCTCCTTTCGTCCGGAAACATGTCCTTATAACTTCCTTCAAATAAGAAAATGCATCATCTGAATGTCAGTTTTGGTTTATAATTAGCACGTTCTCTCATGGCCGCCACCTCCTCCTCCGCCCAAAACCACTTTTTAGGTATTTCCGATTGACCATACCTAATTCATCCTAAGAGAGAGGAAAAGAATCGATATACACGCTCAATGAAGTGATGGGAGATAGAAAATGGAATATTTGAGGGTGCATAACTTTTGGAGTGTATCTAGACGATCATTTTATAAAAGCCGAAAAGATTCAACCGGAATACACTAGAGACGAGTTAAGATGTCTAGATGTGCATATTTAAAATTGGAGACTGAAAAAGCGCTTGAGACCAAATTTGACTGTTGGTTTATGTATTATGTTCTTTTTTTTAATTATTCACACAAGTTTAAACTAGTTAAGTTATGACTAATATACTAACTTGATTCAATCCGTTGAATTAAAAATAATTCATTAAGTTAAAATAGTGTAATTCCGACAATAAAGATGAATCTCATTTATAAATTTTTTTATAAGATATTATGTATTTCTTTCTATCGTTGTCACATGTTATTAACTCTAATGCATCTCTTGCTAGGCATTTTATAAACCAACTGAATATGTGTGTTACGTGTATATGGCAAATGAATGATTGGATCGAATTTAGACGTCAAATGAATGTAGCTTATCAGATAACTGTTATCGTATCCGCCGGGTGCGGGCCAACATGCGAATCATAACCCACCCGCCCAACTATAATTAAGTTTTTATTATTTTATTTGTTATTATATAATTTTTTGATAACTTATAAAATTAATGTTTTTCTTTATTATGACTAGATGTTTGTTCAGTCTCAGCCTATCTCTCTCAAGTCCCGGTTTCCTTGATTTTAGAATGACTAAGAGGTTGACAAAGTAATTATTGGTGACAAAAGCAAATAAGCAATTGTCTCTAGTCTAAAAGTTTAAATGGGCTAGGTAATTATTTGTGGGTTGACTTGATTTAATATGTTGAATTTGATGTAATTAATATATACAAAATCTGTATGAATTAAATTAAAATGAATCACAAAATCATTCAATAATTGAGCATAGATGTATCAGGAGCATCAACCAGGTACGATGATAAAATTTATACTCCTCTGCTTGAAAATAAAATATACATCTTACTCTAAGTGGTTAGATATGTCAAAAAATGGCATCTAACATTTTTTTTATCACAAAAATTACACACACCACACACCATATAGCAACTAAAAGTCACCGATTTACCTATAGTTACCAATAATTCAACAAATTCAAAATGAACCGTAAAGAAGAGAGCTTACGATTCTCCACTTCTGAAGACCATCATCTCTCGTCAGCTTCCATGCCGCTAAACTACAAGTTTTACCATCAAAACAAAAATCAAAAAAGAGAAAAAGAAGACATGCTCCATTCTCTAAAACAACTCACCTTTTAAGGCTTCAACTACAGATCTAACCACAACGCAAAAAAAGTTAATTCAATGGTTTAGACTCAAAAAGAATCTATCTTCTTTCCTTCTCTTTCCTTTCCCTCTTCTCTTCCTTCTCGAACTTGGGAGAACTACAACACACACACACAAGCTGAGAACAAAGAGGTAAAAGAGGCAAAAAATGAATTTAGATAAACAAAGTTATCTACATACATAAACATATATATATCAGATTGTGCACATATATATATTTCTTTTAAATGGGCCCAAAATTAGTGACAGGTGTACATATTGAAGTTCGTGAATCAAACAATGTTTATTTTGTTATATTGCCCCGGTCTCCTTTATCAATTAATTTCCCTTATTTGATTGATCATACCATTTTTCTTTAAAAAGAAATTTGGGACATCATTTTTTTTAAAGTTTAGAATTTTACTTAATAATAATACATGTTCACGTAAAGCAAAATATGCACGGTGCGTTATTACTTGACTAACGACTGCTCGATAGACATAAGAATTTCATGAGTGACAAACCACAACCTATGAAGGTTATAAAATGCACGCGGCAATCTAATTTCTTAAAGAATAATATATATTTCGACACAACTGTTTTCGTACTAACGCAAGTCATTTTTTATCTTTTAGTTTGGTATCGTAATAAAGTACGCCCAATTAAATATAGAGTGACAAGAAATAGACTTTTTTTAGACATATTATATTACTCTCTAGGTTGCATTTGACTATGATTATTATAAGATTAACTAATATTCCAAAAGGGAATGCTGAAGTAAATCCATCTCAAGATGGAAAGAAATTTACATGGCCAGATTTCCTTTTCCAATATTATAGATAGAGGCCATGTGGACTCGACATAAAATACAATCGTTAAATATTTAAATTTTTAAAATTATATTTTCGTTATAAAATTACTGCATATGTCTTTCACTCCTTTGAAACAATATTATATTATTTAAGAAATTAAGAAAGAGTTTTTCTATCGACGATCGATCGTTGTTTACTCATATATTTTAATTTTTTTTTATTTACAAAATTAGATATAATGAAATTATATCGACAAAATAATAAAACGATATTAGATATTTGAATTTTGAAGTTATACTACTCAATATTTGTGATTCAAATCAGAGATTTACTTCTTAGGTTACGTAGATGACAATTATGAGATTTTACTAATATTTCATAGAGTGGAAATAGATTTTCTTTTTTTAGATATCGTATTTTTTGGTGAAATAATAAATTTGTAGTCAATCCAGTCCACCTAAAATGGCCAAAAATTTGTGCTCAAATCTCCTCTCATCAATATTATGTAATCGATATTAATTTACTTGACATGTGATAAAATATTAATATTGTGTTAATATTTAAATGTTAAAAATAATCCATCTTATTGTAAAAATTACCGCATAAAAAGTAATTTTGTTTCCTCATTGTGAACAATATCACTTCTTACAAATTAGGAATTATTGATCGTGAAGAGTGTTTTTCACAAAAATTAATTTTCTCTATTTGTACTTATAAGAATTTACCTTTTAACTATTTACAATTTGAGAGGTAAGTACTAGTATCTTTTATAGTATTCCTTTGTTACCAATAAATTTTGTGTTTATTACTTCTAACAAACCAGAATTGGTCGAAGAGTATTTATTACAATGATTGGTTTTCATATTTGTATTCCGAACGAAGACAGATATGTTATTATTATTGTATCTGGATAAATTTAAGTAGTATAATCTTCAATGTAAACAAGATGAGCTGCAGACCGTATCTCAAGATGCAAAAGGATATACATAGGAAGGCGGAGGATGTGCAAGAGTTGGCTATGAAAGTGAGGGGTGGGGTGTAATGGGAGATAGAGGTAGACTAAAAAGTATTAGGAGATTTGATCACATAGACATGAAGCATGTTCAGCTACCGAGGACATGACCTTATATAGAGTGGTTTGAGGTTCGATAGGATAGAAAGTTAGTAGGTAATTACTCGTTGGCTCACTTTCATTAGAGTTAGGTTTGATGGTAGTTTGGTATAATTATACTTGTTTCTCTTTCCTGGGGGTCGGAGAAGTTGTGACATTATTTTGTAGTTTCTTGTTCTTCATCTCCATGTTAGTACATATTTTTTCTTGCACTTTGCTATACGTTATTTGGCTATTGTTACTGTTTAATTTCTTTGAATGCTATGTAATCATTTTCTTATTGTTTGTTATATCCTCTTAATTTTGTATTTTTCTTTTCTATTGACTTTGATGTGCGTTCACTTGAACCGAGTATCTTTTAAAAATATCTTCTCTATTTTTACGAGGTAGAGTAGGTCCGTATATACTTACCATCTCCCACTTCACATATAGAGTGAAATATATTGATGAAAAAATAAAACGCATCCCGTAATATTTAATTTGGAAAAGAAACTCTTAATTTTGGTGACCTAATTAGATTATGCTACATTACTCTAAGTTATATTAGGATAATAACATATTTAGCATAATTTCACAAAGTGAAATTAGTTCTTTTTTAGTAGTATTTTTTGCCGAATAATAAATTCGTATTGAAGTGGGATGAATAAAAATGGATGTTTATATCTAGTGTCTTGTGTGATAAGAATGTGTTACCAAGACTTTACCTTAAGTTTTATTAAGTAGTAATTAGACCAACTATGGAGCAGAGTATTGATGGTCAAAACCTTCGCATGCCTAAAGATGAGAGTAGGGATGAGGATATTGAGATGGATATGTGCATACTAGAGATAAAATTAGAAATGAAGAGAACTGACATAAGGTTGGAGTGATCTTCGTGGTTGATACGATGAGAGAGGAGGCCGAGATGATATCATGTGAAAGGAGTTGCACAAAATGCTCCAATGAGAAAGCACAGATATTATAAGAAAAGGTTGAAGAAGAGGTTGAAGAAGTTTACTGAGGAGAGGTGATTAGAAATGACATGGCTAATATATAATACTAAATCTCCTCTTATTAAAAATGTAAGGAAAAATTCCAAACAACCAACCAATCTCCCAAGAGTTCTTTAAGAATATAAAGTACAACTTATAATTCACAAGCTTTTAGTCATGTGAATAATATTATAATGAACTAAAGTAGATGGTTAACTGATAAAGATATTGCCTAAACGTGAAATTAGCTTGAAGAATTTGGCAAGAATTTAGTGAACTCATCAAGCAAATCTTTATGATCATTGAGAAGTATGGCAACCTACACATAAAAAGAAAAAGATAAGTCACAAATTAAAACATGAAGATGTTATAATAATATTTGTGTATCCAAATCAAAATTGGCTTATCACCTCATGGTAGACTCCATTGATGTTCTTGTGCACCCCGTATCAAGTGATAACCTCAACAATTAATTCAGGACTCATGTTTTATCTATCTATATTTTGCACTATTATAAAGCACGAGACTCCACGTTAGGACTGGCCAATTTTTATTAATCAAAACTTATTATTTCATATTTGTGACGGGATAAAATTTTTAATGTTTCCTAGTTTTTATTCCAATGTACTCCAAGTTCATATGAAAACGAAACATTTCAAAATACACATTTGTTTTTCGTTTCTTTTAGTTTTTACGTTGACTTTATAAAGATATATGTATAATACATGTGGATAATAACTAGTAAAAAGAAAAAGAAAGGAAGACAAAACAACCTTACTTTCTTCAAATAAAGCCGCTAGCATCAAGCTCACTTCTATGTCGAGAAGCCTCATTTTCTCTTTATTTGATAAGCTCGAGGAACCCCAGCTTTACACTTGTGCCTTCTGCCTTTCACTTCTTCCTTTACTAAATTGAATTAAATATTACACCGGCAAGAAATCCAAATGCAAAACAAGAATCAATCACAATGGAATCACATATATATTGTGTGTGTTTGTGTGTGACACAAAAATTTTACCATCATTTAATTTCAAGGCTTACCTAACTCGTTAACGCTCTATAAATTCATTGAAACCTCCATAAGATCTAGATACTTTCCATGTACGCCAACTCAAAATGAGCAAGACAAGCTTCAAAACCTACATGCTTTCAACAAATGATTTGTACATCATTTGAAAGACATTAGTACCACAAAAATCTTGTAAAAACAGGATTAAAACAATTCTTTTTCTTCCTTTTGCCTATTGCAATTGCTTTAGCATAAATGGCTCTATCCCAAAGCAGATAACCATTTTTGCAAGATCGCTCGTACAGAGAAACCATTTAAACCATTTTTTAATTATTGGAATTGAAGTTGCATAAAATAAAAAGAACTGATAAAGAGGTTTTTGTAGTTTTGTAGTTGCAAGAACTTTTTCCACACAATTGGTCAGGTGTCTAAAAATGTGTACCGTAGACTGCCGAAATTATAAGCAAAGACTAATGTCATAGAGCAAAAGATAGATTAGATGCATGATACACGTACTCAAAATTTGTAGCTCCTTCCTTTAATTATTTCGTAATTATGGAGACATTTAAGAATGCATGATAATTAGCCGAACTTCCTGGCCTTTCCTTTGCCTTTTCACAAAGAAGTGAACCCTTTGTCATACGCACTGATAATCATATTAAAAAGCATATATATTGACCAAATTCAGCAACACTATGCTAAAAACAATCGCATACCAAAAACAAAGTGAAATAGCCTGAAAGGAAATCGTTAACATTTACCAACTTTTAGAATAGTACCAATACTCGACCTTTAGGTTCGAGGGCATGACGAGAATTTAAAAGGTGCGCTTGTAATTCACTATGAATTAATACATATACTTACTAATAGATGGATTTTAAATCGCTGTCATTACAAACCATAAGCTAATGATGGAATTCTAATGCCATCAAATACAAATATTCGACACGCTAACTCACATTTCAGTCATCTTCAACCTTTCCGACATCTTATGATCCTCATAACGAAGTTATTCTATCCTCATTCTCATTTTTATTGAATAAGTCTTTTGCTCTTTATCATTTTTTCAAATTAGACTCAAGCCAATCCTAAGATATGTTTCGTATGAAGACCAACAATTGTATCCACCGGCAAGAATCTAAAGTGAACTCGTATAGTAACTGATGGTCAGTTGAGAAGTACGTAACCTACACATATAAAACAGAACATGAAGATCGTTGATACATCTAAACAAACAACAAAATACCCAAAACTAGGAAGGTAGGATTAGAGAAGTTCTTTCAATGTTCATTTACTAAAAGAAAATTATGACAACCAAATAGCAAGATACAAAGCAAATGTAGCTACACAATTACTAAATAAGATTAGTAATAGTGAGAAGATTCTAAATGCTAAGGCTAGCCCTACCTCTCCCACATATAACGGGACAACACTTGGCGCCTGGGCCACCATTATACCCTAATCTTCAACCTCTATACCTCCTTATTTGAGGTCACGTACTTAGTAAGTTAAAAATTATGTCAACTCCCGCAGAATCAATCTCTCACACCTCCTAACTTACACACAACACTTACCCTTCACATGATTGAACCATCTTAACCTCGCTTCCTCATGTATCCAAATTAAAAATGTTTTTCACCTCTTGGTAGACCTCTTTGATGCCCTTGCGCTATAATTGTAGAGAATTCATGTCTTGTATTGGTAATACTAAGTACGTAGTGGAAAAAAAGTTTGTATTCATTTCATCGATATTATGCATGAATCAGATATAACATGGTGAATTCTTCTGAAAAATTATCTTTTCACAATGTAACTGATGTTGAAATCTCAAATTAAATGTTTACATAATCTTCTTTCTGTTCGAAGAAATAATTTGAAATTATTTGGCATAAATATTGAACTTAGTATTTTATCTCATTCGAGCATCATTAAAGAGGTAGAAAGATGCTCATAACTTCTTTTGACCAAAGCTATCAACTCTCTTAGACAAACTTTTCATTAAAGAGATAGAAATAGCCTATCACTTTCTTTTCCTGACCAATTTAAAGCTATTAACCTCTTAGACAAATTTTTCTTGATTTGCTAGAAGGGAAGAAGATATAATTGAAGAAACCATTTAGTAATAACACGAAATTTACTTATTAAAAATGGAAAGAAAAATTTCCAAACAACCAACCAATCTCCCAAGAGTTCTTTAAGAATATCAAGTACACGATAATTAGCAAGCTTTTAGTCATGGAAATAACATTATAATGAATTAAAGAGGATTACAATCGATCAATATATTGTCTAAACATGAAATTACAGCTTGAAGAGTTTTGGCAAGAATTTAGTGAACTCGCCAAGCAAATCCGGATGATCAATTTAGAAGTATGGCAACCTACACACATAAAAACAAGAGTTAAGGAAAAAGATAGTCACAAACTAAACACAGAGTTACCTCATCTAATAATATTTGTATACCAAATTAAAAATGGTTTATCACCTCATGGTAGACCCCATAGATGCTCTTGTGCTCCTCCCCGTACATCTTCAAAATGTCTAAGAAGGATTTGAATACATGATCATCATTTTAGAAACGCCTCGCATCAAGTGATAACCCCAAGAATTAAGTTAAGACGATGTTTTATCGATCTATATTTGTACTATTATAAAAGAACAATACTCCAATAAATAGTTTAATCAATTTTTTACCTTTCGTAATTGCAGCTCATATTGGATAAAGCCAGGGCGGATAATGATTGAATACGCGAACTATTGAAAAATTCATTATTTGCTTTATTCATCGCTTAACCTTATAATTAATTGAAGAATTAACCTCATTATTTTCGTGATGAGAAATTAGGGATGCAATATTTTTTCGATAGTAACTAGTAAAAAGAAAAAGAAAGGAAGAGAAAGCTGCTAGCATCAAGCTCACTTCTCGTGGAGGAACTCCTTGCTCTTCCACATCTTTATGATCTCATCGTGAGATCTTCCGTCCCTATTGTCTTTTTTCAAAGACGTATTTTTTGGGTGTTTCTTTATCGTCAGTCTGCTAGAGCCGTGATCAATCGGTCCCCACCGGCAAGAACTGGAAGTGGAACTCATCTAGCAAATCCGATGGCCATTGGAGAAGTACGGAAACCTACACATATAAAAAATAAAAGTAATAAACAGAACATGGAAGGTAGTCGAGCAATATCTAAACAAACAACATCATATCCAAACCGGGAGGGTAGGATCGAGGGTGTCTTCCGATAAAACCATCGACTCAAAAGAAATATTTCAAAGTAGGACTAGAACAAAATTATGACAACCAAATAGCAAGATACAAAGCAAATGAAGTTACAAAGCTACTAAATAAGACACACAAGGAGAAGAGGAAATGCTAAGGCTAGCCCTACCTCTACCACATATAATTGGACAACACTCCTGGCTAATATTCTAGACCTCTATACCTTCCTATTTGGGGTCACGTACTCCGTAAGTTAAAGTTATGCCAAGTTGTTTCTAATCCCCCCCGCTTCTTTTCTAAAGATATCTCTAACTCATGCTAAAACCAACGCCTCACACCACCTATGATCGAACCATCTTAACCTCACTTCCTCATGTATCCAAATTTAAAAATATGTATTTTATCACCTCTCGTACACTCCTGTTTGATGCCCTTGCCCTTCTTTCCTATGCATGTGCATAATATTTAGGAAGGATTTGAACTCATGGTCATTTCCCAAACGCCTCGCAAAGTTAGTTAAAAGTCAAGTTGGTTAGGACTTTATGTTTTTTTTAAAAATATTAAAAAAGCGCATCTTTATTATTTAATTAAAACATACATAAGGTAACAAAGAGATCTAACCTTTATTTTGTTGACTAAAACTCATTGCTAGATCTAAGTAATCCGTTTTCCTTTGAGGAACCTCATCATCAACATTGAGGATTATCTTATGTACCATCTGGGCAAAAAGGGATTCAAACCAAGGATCAAACTAGGATGCCCTTTAAATAAGTCTTTAACTCTTGCTATGACACTAACAATATCAATTCTGTGATGAACATCAAATTAGATTTATGCATAGAATCAAAGAGAAATTTAATAGGACACTGTGCAAATTGTAGTAGCAAACCTTCGATTCTTAAAATCTTTCAGTGGAATTCTTCAAGGGAACATGCTATACTTCTCCTTTTCGTCCGAAACATGTCCTTAACTTCCTTCAAATAAGAAAATGCATCATCCAATGTCGCTTTGGTTTATAATTAGCACGCCTCTCATGGCCGTCACCCTCCGCCCCAAACCACTTTTTAGGTATTTCACTAATTATACCTAATTCATCCGGAAGAGAGTGAAAAGAATCTATATACACGTTCAATGAAGCTTGGGATGGGAGATAGAAAAATAGAATATTTGAGGGTATAAACTTTGGAGGTATCTAGATGATCATTTTATAAGTTGAGTATTCAATCGAACACACTAGAGACGAGTTAAGATGTCTAGATGTGCATATTTAAAATTGGAGTACTTATATGCGCTGAGACTACCGACTGTTGGTTTATGTATTATGTTCTTTTTTTTTTTACCATCATGTTTAAGTTTAAACGCGTTAAGTTATGACACATACTAACTTGATTCAATCATAATTAAAAATAATTCTATTGCTAAATAGTGTAATCTGACAATAAAGATGAATCTCATTTATAAATTTTATAAGATATTATGTATTTCTTCTAATGTTGTCATATGTTATTAACTCTTAATTGCATCTCTTTATTAGGTATTTTATATAAAACTAACTCAGACATAAAACACAAGGTATATGGTAAATTGAATTGATTGGACCTAATTGTAAGTGGTCAAAATGTGGGCCGAGTTAATAGATAAACTGCTATTGATCCGCCGAAAAGGGCTAACATGTGAATCATAACCCACCCGCCCAACTATAATTAAGTTTTTATTATTTTATTTGTTATTATATAATTTTTTGATAACTTATAAAATTAATGTTTTTCTTTATTATGACTAGATGTTGTCCTATTTGTCTATTCTTCAAGTCCCGGTTTCCTTTGGATTTTAATGACTAAGAGGTTGACAAAAGTAATTATTGGTGACAAAAAGCAAATAAGCAATTGTCTCTCGAGTCTAAAAGTTTAAATGGGCTAGGTAATTATTTGTGGGTTGACTTGATTTAATATGTTGAATTTGATGTAATTAATATATACAAAATCTGTATGAAATTAAATTAAATGAATCACAAAATCATTCATTAGTATGAGCATAGATATATCAGGAGCATCAACCGAGGTACGATGATAAAATTTGTACTCCCTCTGTTTGAAAATAAATGATAAGACCTACTCTAAGTGGTTAGATATGTCAGTAAATGGCATCTAACATTTTTTGGTCACAAAATTACACACACCACACACCATATAGCAACTAAAAGTCACTGATTTACCTATAGTTACCAATAATTCAACA